>CAIGRN010000310.1:0-26940 GCA_903798345.1 Fraxinus anomala | reverse complement strand
ACAGCCTCTGATCCAAGTTCCTCTTCAATCCTCAATAGCTAAAGACAACAAAGGACCATCAGAATGGCTCATTATTTGATTTAGATTAATTGATGCATGGCAAGAAGTCACTGCTTTACCTGGTTGTATTTTGCAAGACGTTCTGACCTGCATGGAGCTCCGGTCTTAATTTGTCCCTGGCATAACATTCAGCAACAAACAGATAAATACTTGAATTTACAAAGGAGAACCTACCGAAAAGATTTTACCACACTGAAAGAAGATTACCGTTGCCAAACCGACGGAGAGATCAGCAATGAAAGTGTCTTCAGTCTCTCCACTGCATATAATGGCACAAACAATTGTAAAATACGTTTTATTCTCCAAAATATATCTTGTATCACACATGTAAATTTCATACCTGCGGTGACTGGCCATCACACCCCAACCAGCCTTCTTGGACATTTTTACAGCTTCAATACTCTCAGTCACAGATCCAATTTGGTTTACCTGTTAGCCAAGGAGAATGTTGCTGTTACCTTTTAAAATATGCTAAGTAAAAGAGCCAAGCACTGGCCACAACTAATATTTTGATACCTTGAGAAGAAGAGCATTACAAGCTTTCTCATTGATTGCCTTCTCAACTCTCTAAACAATGAGAAGAAGTTAGAAAATAATAATTATACCGTGTATTGGGCAATAAACTATATCTCAAGAACCACTAGGTTATGCATTCAGAAAAGTATAAACCTTGGGATTGGTGACCAAGAGATCATCTCCCACAATCTGTACTTGAGCTCCAATTTCACCAGTTAGCTTGGCATAGTGCTCCCAGTCATCTTGATCGAAGGGATCTTCAATGGATACAATTGGATACTCAGAAACAAAGGATTTGTAGAGATCTTTGAGCTGGTCACCTGAAATTTTTTGCGAGCCATCGTTGTTCTGCAAAGACATAGTAAAAGTGATAAAATTTAGCAGTTATAAAAGGTTCCCACATTATAGTTCCCATGCTGTGCCCTGGTGCTTTCTGATGCACTTCATATAATCTATATAACACAGAGAAGCAACAGACAGTGGAAACTTGCCTCTTCTTTGAAGTTCAAATCATAAGTCTTGTCTGATCCATAAAATTCTGCTGCAGCAACATCCATTCCAATGACAACCTATGCAGAAGGAAGATGCAAGCTTACAAGTTTAATTCACTAGGTCGTGATAGAATAATTGCAAGGTGATGATAGAACAGTGAAGGAACTAAAGGAAGGAGAGGTAGAACTTACTTTTCCTGTATAACCTGCTTTGGCAATGGCTGTCTTGAGCAATTCAAGACCTTCTTTGTTCTCCTGAAATTGAACAAACATAATATTGTGAATTATCTATTGAAGAAAATGAAGGATGAAAATACTCGTACAACCAAAATACAATGTTCAACCTGAATGTTAGGAGCGAAGCCACCCTCATCACCAACATTGGTAGCATCTTGGCCATACTTCTTCTTAATAACAGCCTGAAGTCAATGAAGATAAATGGCTAATAATCAAAATTAAGAAGCAAAAGAAACACTGTTAACAATATACTCAACGAATTTGGGAACATTTAATCTAACATCGGGATGACCCTACAAATACCAACTCCGAATTCTTTACGATAATGCAGTCATAAATGAGACAACCATTTTTCGTGGAAAATAGAGTTTTGAATAGTGATTTTTAGGAGAATGTGCGGTTAAAAAGTAGAAAAAAAGTTTTGGATTTATGTGTAGAATATTATATAGTGTGAATGTGTGGTTGACAATGACTAAATGAGTATGTAGAAAAAAGAGTTCAAAAATAATGGCTGTCAAACAGGAGGTAAAAAAATCTACTTACAAATTATGATACAGAAATGAAATCAGCCAGGTAGATTTCGGAAGGAATTTCTACAAAGAAATGGGTGTTACAAGTGCAACCATGCAAAGAAACATATCTATTTAAGGACCTACAGACATCTTTAAACAATGTCTACACTGTCCAATTATAGTGGATTAATGCTGGGTTAGAATATTTATAGATATTTAAATTAATGACCAGGAAATAAAACAAATGGGTAAAAAGGACAAAAAGACTCGGAAGTTATAACCCACCTTCAAATTATGATATACTTCAACACCCATCTTCATAGCCTCCTTAAATGAAGAAGCTCCAACAGGAAGAATCATAAATTCCTGCAACAAGAATTTTAAAAGGAAAGCTCAATTTTAGTAAAATACATTCGAACAAAATATGTTCATCTTTTATGCTGGATGACTTGCCTGCATGGCCAATTTGTTTCCAGCATGTGATCCACCATTGATGACATTAAAAGCAGGAACTGGCAAAACCAGCTTCTTGTTACCAGCTAGGTTCGCAATGTGCTGCACACAAAAAATGAAATTTATCAGGAAGACATTTAATAGATGCCTGAAGTCATGTGAAAAGCCTTCTGACTAGATTAAATCAAAGAGGCCAATTTTGATTAAAAAATTAAGTGCAGAGCTCAATGAAGACAAAGGATCTGTGAATACCTTGTAAAGGGGAATATTGAGGACAGCAGCTCCAGCTTTGCACACAGCAAGTGAGACAGCCAATATGGCATTGGCACCAAGCTGAAACAGCCACAGTTATAAAGCTCGTAAATATATTAACCAGAATATACAATGGAAAGTTTGTGTCAATAATCATTCATAATCAAAACACCTTTTGCTTGCACCAACCCCACTCATTCTGAGTTCCATCAAGTTGTTGAACCATGAAGTCATCGAGACCAGTCTGATCAGTTGGGTCCTGTAGAAGCAGAAACCATTCAACATCCATAAAACAACAAGAAAAAATAACTGTGCAACTACATAACTGATAAGAGCTTCGTCTTGCGATGACAAAAAACCAATGGTATTTACAGTGCAAAGGTAAAAAAGAAAGAATACAAATCAGAAATAGAATCCCTTGAAATTTGATGAAACAAACCTTGCCAATGAGAGCAGGACCAATGATGGAGTTGACATTGTTAACGGCCTATATAAGAATAAAAGCATAAAAAAATCAGCAAATAACATCTCTTGGACTCAATCAACAAACAAAAAGTTAACCAGCCATTGCAAATACTTGCCTTAGAGACACCCTTTCCAAGGTAGTCTGATCCTCCATCCCTCAATTCAAGGGCTTCATAAATTCCTATAAAGTATTATCATAAAAGTAAAATCATTCACAGGATGAGTATTTGCTGTTGGGGTGTCTCTCGGAAAGATAAATTTTTACCTATTTCTGTGATATGAAATATAGGGCACCAAATCTTATAACTGAATCTCAACCAAACATGACAGAAAATTAATTTCAATATTTTCATTGAGTGATTAATAGTCCCAAAACAAAAAAAAAAAATAGCTGATCTTATTAACTGAAAAAATGAAACCATCATAATTAATGCCCTTATATTATTATAAATTTTAGTTCATATTATCAGATTTTTTATCTCTAAACAACAATCCAGAAAAATAAAAAAATACAATTATGCTAGTTGTACATTCAAGGCGTACATTAAGGTTGACATATGTGATGTGTCAAAATCTAAGCCATTGATTGTTTAAAGTGTGGTTAAAATCAATCCATAAAAAGTTGTGACCTCACCACAATATCAAACTTCAGTTACATGTAGCAAGATTGTAAAAAATATAACGACAAACTGCGCGTGCACATGTTTTGCGGGAAACAGATCTTACCAGTGGAGGCACCACTGGGAACAGCAGCTCTTGCCCAAGTTCCATTCTTTAGATGCACATCAACCTACAGATAATCAACTAACCATTATCACTCGGGTACAATATATTTCCTACAATCCTGTAAATAAATTTATATACAAACTTATGCAATCACATCATTTTCAAATAAAAAACCACTTTAATCTCATCGCCAATGAAACTCATAATTGAAACACAATTAAAATATAAACTAGAAATTTAGTTTCCAAAAACAAAACTCTCAACCAAATACAGATTTCTGGAAATTGGATAGAAAATGGATAAAAACTGAAAAAGATTAGATGAGAAAGAAATCTGGTTAGTACGAACCTCGACCGTAGGGTTACCACGGCTGTCGAAGATCTGACGGGCCTTAACACTCTGAATAGTTGCCATAAGTAGAGATTGTTATCTAGAGAAGACGGAGAATTCTATAGTGAGATAGTCGGCGTAAAGCGAAGAAGGGGAAATGAGAAGGTTGGCAAGGTATTTGTAGATGGGGTTAGGGTAATAATAGCCACTAATTACCTGGATTAAGATTTTTTAATTTTTTTTTAGGGGGGGGGGGGGGGGGGGGGGTTGGAACAGTTCAGTTTTTAGAGATTAGTTTGGCAAAATTTAAAAATCATTTATAAATTATCCAACTTCATTTTCAACCACACATTACAATGGACCACGAATACCATTCATTTATCCACAACTTATTTCATCAATTTCTAATTTAAACCATTATAAATTCTTCCCAAACGGATGCTAAAATGGTCTAAAGTACATGATTACATGTTTAAACCTAAATGTTTGCTATGATTTTTAATTTTTTCTCTGCCTCAGCTGATTAGTTCTATCAATGCATAGTTCTACCAATGCACGATGTTTTATTAATCGAAATGTAAGTGTTAGAACTATTGCTATAGTTGCTTAGGTTGTTTTACAGTTATCAATATAGCTTTTTGGATGATTTAACTTAGCATCATATGCTGTACACATGATTCTTAATCTATGCACTTGAAACAAGTGTAAGCACTAATGATACAGATGAATATCTAATGATTGTTAGTCTTCTCAAAGACGAAGAAATATTTGTCAAATAACTTATCAGCAGTGTTTCAACTCACAGTCGTTTTCTTTAATTGCTAAGTTTTATATTTAGACAATTTGTTCCTGATGAATTTCTCTTATTATTTAACCAGCTTGATCATCGAATACTCGCCACTGCAACATTGTTTTCAATTTGTGGATTATGGTGGGTAACAAGAAAAATAGATATACATCCTGCAATCCGGTCTTTAATAGGAAGCACCGTTGGCATGGCTGCTCTTCAGGTACTTTTTGTTTGCCGAAGTATAATGCCCTTATCGATTCTAAAGCAGACTTTCTCCTTTTCTTTCAAATAATTTGATTCTTTATTTTATTTGCTTTTGTGAAGGTTACATTGGGGATATCGACTCTTCTGTCATATGTACCAGTTTCATTAGGCACAGCTCATCAAGCGGGAGCTCTAACTCTTTTTACTCTGATGATTCTTCTTAATCACACTGTGCGACGACCTTCATTGTCACTTATCAAAACGCTACCTTCAGTAGCTAAGACAGCGTGATAGGTTAGACTCGTGATTGTGTTATTACAATGCCTTTTATGTTTTTTCATGTAACATCGGTTCGTCTATTTAAGGTCCGTCCTTCCAATGTGATAGGTTGGACTCTGGATTGTGTTATGATAATGTGATTAGAATAGAAACATTTCAGTTTGAGAACTGAAAAATATTTCTTAAGCGAGTTGGATATTAACTGAGGCTATTTGTAACTAATTATGTGTTAAGCAAATTTGTCTAATATCATTTCCAAGAAATGATTATATGTTATGTTGACTTCGAATTTGTTGAGAATAAATTTTACTTATTGTTGGTTGCACTGTTTTGTCATGAAATTTGAAATTGTTTAAGTAGAATGTTCAAACTAAAATGAAAGGGACTTGCACAGTTAATTGGGTGCGATTATTTGACCTCAGAAATTGTAAAGAAATATTAATTTGACTTGTGCCAAATTTGACTGCAGAGCAGACTACTTGTGTGGAAATTGAGCCCTGTTTGTTCCCATTATTTAAAAATTAATTTAGGGCATGTTTGATAGGCTTTTTTTCTCCATGATTTTCCACTTTTGTCATGTTGTGAATTGGATTTCACACCAATTTGGTGGGAAAATGGTTTCCAGTTTTCTTTATTTATTTATTTATTGACAATGAAAATAAATTTTATGGACAATTGTAGAAAAAAAAAAATATTTCCTTTTAATGGACTATTTCCATGAAAAACAAAACGAATATTAAAATATCCAAAATTTCAATATTTTCCGGTGGAAAATTTTATTAATTAAACATAATTAATTGATAATTTCTAGGAAAATAATTTTAGGCAATTCAATTTCTTGAAATTCATTTTTTTTCCATCAAAATTTCACTTTTGCAATCAAATGGATCCTTATTTTTATTTTTATTTTCAAATTCATTTTTTAACAATACATTCTTAAAAATTCACTTACAAAACTCAAACAAAAAAAATAGGCTCCATTTGGGGTTGACGAAGAATAATCATATTCATAGTCCAAGAAAGTTTTCTGTGGTATATGGACTTTAAAGTAGCATTGATTTAAAGATATTTTTTAGAATTTTATTCTGATAAACTTAAAATTTAATCATAAATCGAGTACGTACATGGGTTTCGATGCAATGCAAGTCTTTCCAATTACAACAACTAATCAAATAAAAACGAGAAACGAAATATAATTTACACTTTTAATTGTACAAACTAAAAATTCAAAGTTTTTAACATCCATTATACTATTCTCATTGAGCCCTCGTGTTGAAGCTTCTGCCGTTGTTTTGGACGGTCTAATTTCTTGCTTACAACGGGTTGGGATCTGCAGCTGGGTTCCCAATGCGAACGGCGATGGGTGGAAAGAGGAAGGCGACAACAGCTAAGCCTGAGACTCGATGTTGGACTGTCTTTGCTTGTCGTTCGGAATCTGGGAATTGATTATTTTTCTGGGTGGAGAAGGGACAACTAATGGGTTGTATAGAGGAAATGATGTTAGTTGTTGGGGAAATGAAGGAGTACTTTTAAAATCAGCCATATCAACATAACCATTTTCCACATAAGCCAATTTTATTTATCAAACTAGTAAGAAAATCTAAGAGGTTTAGCATCAAGGAATCCACTTTGATCTTTTCCAAATGGCATCTAAAGGAGATACAAGAAAGAAATCTTGGTTGCTTGGCGAGGGCCACTAAAGCAGGCATCTCGGATAAACCCTTAAGCTCCTATATGAGCAAATATTCCCATTATCCTGTTCAAAGATCTTGTCTTTTGGTTTCTTTTCTTTTTCTCAAAAAAACTTCATTTCTTTTGAAATTTGAAAACATATTCCAAACAGTTCCAACATCAATAATACGCTAAAACGAAAAATTTCGCAACGCATCAAATTCAGCCAAGTTCTGAACATATTTACCAGGCCACAACAATTCATAAGACGGATTACGAGTTAACAAACCATTGACATATGTCGAACAAGAGCATGGTCCTGGCTATGTTCATGAAGATGAGAAGATCCTCATATCAGTAGAATGCAGTGCCTTTTCTTAAGTTTGGACAAGTACAAATATCATCGACCAAGATTCATGTAATGGATCAAGGTGTACAGAACTGTATCTCAGGGAATTTATTAAGCCTCGATATATTATCCGAGAAATAATATGGGTCAAGAGGTATATAACAACCTATACTGCAGTTACTTATCCCCTATCAAAAGTGTCTTCAAGATTGAATCTTTTAAGCCATCATCAGCATATGCAAATAGATGTCCAGCATCTGGTATTTCATGGTATTGTATCCAAGGAAGCTTCTTAGCAATGTAGCGCTGCAGTGAAACGGGCACCATCCCGTCCTCAACGCCGTGCCACAGATGAACAGAACCTTCTCTGTCGGGTGAAGGGTTCTCAAGATCCATAGGATCGAATTCCCAATGCCCAAACCCGATCATCATGTCACGATGAAATGACTCAAATACTCCTTGCTGACTTGCATATTCCTACACAAGCAATGCTTAATATTGATGCATTTTGTGGAAATAAGTTTTGTAATAGCGATTTTTGGGAATGTGGGGTTAAAAAGTACGAAAAAAATTTGGTTTGCAGGTAAAATTATTTTATCAGAAGAATGTGCACTTGAAATGAGTTTCGAGAAAAATGAATTTTTATGGGGGTGGGGCTCAAAACAGGGGCATAATGGTAGTAGGTATATCATTCGCATTCACCAATATACTGCAACAATAACAAAATGAGTACCCTTCTGGTCATTCTTCCAGCTATTTTGGAAACAATTTTCAAATCTGGGGCCGAAAGATTAGGTTTTCCAGCCGTAACACTAGAGGAAGGAAACCACTTCTGAGTGTTCCACCAGTAGACGAGCCAGGGCATATAGTGTGCCACTCGAAGTGCCCACTGGTCCTCCAAGGGCTGTTGATTGTATGCTTCTGTACATAAGTTTGCAGGAAAACTAGGCCACCAGTAATTGATAACTGGAGCAATCAATGCTGCTCCAGCCAACCTGCCATCATATAAGAATTAAAGAAACTAAAAGAACTACCAGAAATGCAGCAGAAGGTGACAAGAGTATGAGGTTTCAGACAAATTTTTACTAGCAAATATGAATTATGTCTTAAAGTCTCAACCTACTGTAACTTAATTTGGGCAATTTCCATATTTGTCAGTGAACGTGGAACGAACCCAAATACATGTCAAGCAACATGGTGTACTTCAACTGATTTACCAGAAGCTCAATCATAATTGATTTACCTACACATTACCTGTGAGGAATGTACTTGAGGCAGCCCCAGACAACCTGTCCTCCCATGGAAATCCCAATGACATAAAATCTGGCACCAAGTTGTAATTGTTCACCAAGCTCTTCTATATCTAAAGCTGTGCTCTTTATAGTTCGTTTTGGATCCGGATCACTCTCTCCGTATCCTGGTCTGTCAAAAGTCACAATGTGTATCCCAAATTCTTCAACTAATGCCTAAAAGGTCAAAAAATACATCTAATCCATTAGCAACCACAAAATTTAGTCGATGAACCAAGAACTAATTTAACAGCCAGTCATTATAATACCGATGTAGCAAAAGAAGCATCATGTCGACCACCAGTGTAGCCATGAACCAAGACAATCTTATATTTCGCTGTTTCTTTTGGGATTCCGTGCTCTTTATATGCCAAATATCTTCCATCTCTAAGCTTGATTCGGGGTGCTGTGACAGGTGGACCACCGAGAGAACCACAAATACGGGGAGGTGGAGGCCAAAAGGCCTGTTGTGCCCATGATAGAAAGCCAATCGACAAGACTACTATGATTTTCCAAGACATTGCTGAAAATATTGAACAGAAAGTAATTAATATTTCTTGTACAAGTATGAATGAAAAGTAAGAAAATGGAAGTATGTATGTATGTATATTAACACACAGCCCATTTAAAACTGCAATCAAATCGCATCTTGAAATCATAATTTAAGGTGTAATAGTTGATCTCAACCACATTAAGCATGATCAAACACACACACCAACAGAGAGATTGAGGGAGAGGGAGAGAACCTGAAGATGTGAGAGAGAGAGAGAGAGACTGTGAAGGAAATGGAAATTCTTGAGCTGCAAATACCTTGAAAAATGATTCAACCCAGCTATCTCGATGCTTATATGCCAAAGAAAATGTTTCTCGTAAAAATTAAAGAAATTTATTCTTTCAAAATTTATTTTTAACTACACATTTTTTAATAAAATAATATTATACACAAATTCAAAATTTATAAGCCCCTGTTTGACACCCATTTTGGATTAAAAAAATTTTTTGGAATAGTGATTGATGGATAATTGTGTGGTTAAAAAGTAAAGAGAATTTTTGGGTTTATGTGTAATATTATTTTATTGATAGAATGTGTGGTTGAAATGAAGAATGAGAAATAAAATGAGATAAAAAAATGGGTTTCAAACAGGGGCTAAATTTTTAACCATATATTTTTCATCATATCACTTAATAAAATACATTTTATTCGCCATATCCATCAAACGCTCCCATAAAAAAATGAAATATTTTATTCGCCATATCCATCAAACGCTCCCATAAAAAAAATGAAATATATAACCACTCGGCCAACGTTTACGTCAAAGTAATTATTATTAGAAAATTTGAACGAGTTGGTTGGTTGGGCAGACAAAAACGTGTCAGTGGGTGGACCAGTCGTGACTTTGGGACATATTAGCCCCAACTTTTCCATTTGTACATAAATAAATTTGCCAGAAAATTGCCGAAAGACTCACATGCCCCCAATATGAGTAAAATATAGAAAAAAAAAAACCCCACCCACCCTCTGCTGTGAGTATCTATTCTCATCATAATTTCTTCAAAAAACCAAATTCCATTAAAAAAACATATAATGTAATAAACCGGACACGTAAAGAAATTTGAAAAATCTATTACACACTGACGTAACATGCAAAAAAATAAAATAGGATATGAAATCTCCTAATTTCATAGTCGTTGTCGACACAAGTAACGTGAATTATTTTAAAATAAAATAGAGGCGTGAACATCGGGGTCGCATCCAGTGACACAGCAGGGTCATGTAACCCCAACTTTTGGGATTTTTTTATTTTTTATAAAATTCATCTCGATATCGATTGAAATCTAAATTTTAATATAAATTAAAGTTGACAATTAATTTTAATAGCATATTTCATGAGATTCACAAATTTAAAATTTTTATCAAAATCTACTAAAAATCTAATCTTAATCCCAACCAAATTGGGAGAAAATCATAATAAATTTGAACTTTTTCTCTTTTTTCTTACTATTTCGCGACTTTCTACCTCGTGTCTTTTACCAAAATATTAACCCATGTAATTTTTTAAAATTTATATATAATTTCTCTACAAATTATCATATATACTACAAATCTTTACTTCACAATCAAATTTTCAACTAATTATAACCTAAATTTGTATTTACTCCTATCAAATTCTGTAATCTGTATATAGAATGTGTCTGAAATGATTATGTTTAATTTGACTTATATTTAACGAATTTATTGATTATTAGTATTGAATATTGGTTATATATTTTTCATTTTGATTACTTGAATTAATTATTTTAATTGATTATTTGTATCAAATACCCTATAAATTCTTTAAACGCAAATATTCATTTTCTTGTGATAAACAAAATATTAATAAAATGATTGTTCGAAATCAAATTGATGAAAATAATGACCAAAATATTAATGATTGGATTTTTTAAAATGTAAATCTACATTTTCTTGAATTAAGTACGAATCATTTGAAAATCAAAAATAAAGTATTTGATCTATACCGTGTTTGATTGTGCCACCCTAATTCAAAATGTCATAGGTGGCATTAATGCACATCGTTGAGACTAACAAAGCGCCACTTTATTGAAGCCACCATAATCGTTTTGTTTTACGCATCATTTTCCCATTGTTCCTTCCTGCAATCTATCTGCTAGTGTGAATATAGGTCCGAATATTGTGTGAATTTGTAATAGTTATGGATTATCAAGAGTCAATTTGTAATATTTTTCCAGATTCATTCAGAGCCGGTTCAACCAGCTTGGAAGTTCTTGCAAATTTCCAAGTTGGTCCATATAATATTTTTCCTGATTCATTCAGAGCCGGTTCAACCAACTTGGTTGACTTAGGTAAAAAATATTGGAGGGACTTCTTTAAGAATTTTTTTTTTTTTTTTTTTTTTTTGTAAAAAGATTAATAATTTTCGTATCTACCATAAATTCCATTTCATTAAAAATGCCTTGCCTCAAGAGATAATTGACCTAATTATTCCTCACTTATGCTTCACCTTACGAGATGATTATTTAAGCCCCTGTTTGGACGGGATTATTCCTCCATTTGTAGAAAAATTTGTACTGTTGAAGGCCCCACTTGTCCCCTTTTATTGACTTGCATCTTACACTTTTTGGGAAATTGGAGTTACAACGGTACAATTTATTATTTTCATTCTTGGAATAATGCTGTCCAAACAAGGGCTAAGTAAGAAAAGTTGGGATTTATTGAAGACTTCATTGAAGGAATTGAAAGATGGCAAACAAAATTCAATCTTCTCCTTGTAACTAAGTTTTTCGGGTATGAATACTCAATTGTTTATGTATTTTTGTATTATTAGCATGCTAGGTTAAACTTACAGTGCCTAGGATGATGATATAATCTTAGTTGATTTTTTAGTTCAAGACTTCATCTTTTTATTCTTGATTTGCGTTGACTGATTGATGCCAACATTTCAATTCATTTTTGAATGAATGATCAAGTTTTGAACGTATATTTGGCTTATTTGTTTTCGTGAAGTTCGAAATAGGTTTAACTCATACTTGGTAAGGTTTTATAGACGTTAGAGGAGGAGAAGGATCGAGAGAAGAAAAGAAAGGGAAGGAGAAAAAGAGAAGAGAAGAAAGAAGGGAAGAGAAGGAAGAAAAGAAAAAGAAAAAAAAGAGAGGAAGCCGAGGCAGAGAAAGTGGAAAGCCAGGAAGGAAAGAAAGGAAAGAAGGGACAAAGAAAAAGGAAAGTGGAAAAAGAAAGTGAGTTTTCAAGCTTGGGTTTCAATTTCTTCTTTAATTTTTATAGGTAAACAAAGTAATTATTTATTGAAGAATGGTGTTAGATTTTAAAGTTTATGGAAAATTTGTTTATATTCAAAGTTTAGCAAGAATTAATAATTATTGATATGTATTTGAGGTATTAAACAAGAAGAGTAGGATATATAGGAAAATTAGTGTTGAAGTGCAAGAAATGTGAAAGAGGTTTGTAAATTAGAGCTTGAATCTTTGATTTATTATGTATAAATGATATGAACACTTGATTTATGATGTATATCAGGGAGATATGGATTTGAGGTTTGATTTTGTTATTTTTAATTAATTTTCTAATTAGAGCTTGAATCTTTGATTTATTATGTGTAAATGATATAAACATTTGATTTATGATGTATTTCAGGGAGATGTGAATTTGAGGTTGGATTTTGGTATTTTTAATTAATTTTCGTGCAAAAATTCATGTACAGATGCTATTTTTGAAATTCTGCACAGAAAGTGTTGTTTTTGTCAAAGGTTTTGGAGATAGTTTTCTTCATAGCAAAAACTGATGTCTGATTTCAATACTCTGAAATTTTAGTGTTGTTTTCGTCAAATCATTAATTTTCAGATTTTAAAGGTTTGAATGAACTTATATGATAAATATTAAAGTTTAGTTATTAGATTAAATTATATATGGAGATTGTATATGTATAAAATAGTGATTTTATGAAAGTATAGTGATTTAATGGATTTGATTATGTCGGGTGTAAATAATTTAAGAGGGGAAAGTCGTAGAAAGAGATGTAAGAATAAATATAGAAGTTGAGAAATTAAGTGGTGGATTTGTATCAATTTAATTGTCAGGTTTTAATTTGAATAATTATACCGTTATTTTAAGCAGTGACGTGAAAGTTTGGAAATGTTCGTCAATTTAGCAAGATTTCTATTCATATATCTGTGAGTGGAAAAAAAGTTTATTTTTCAAAAATAAATATTTATTAAATTTATACTATATTAGAAGTTATTTATTTCCTGTATTTGATTTGACAACATGATTTTCAGAATCAAAATGATTTTATAGTAAGTTCTTTTAAAGTTAAATTCAATTCATTTAAATTATTTATCTAGCATATTATATTCATATTACATGTTTCAATATATTTAAAGTTATTTTAAAAACCACCAGAAAGTACTTAAGTGATTTTATCCCAATCTGCATTGGTGTCAATGTGTTTCCATAGTGTATCACTTCATATGGTTATTTTACTTAATCTATACTGGTGTGATTGTGTTTCCCCAGTGTATGATCAGCTATGATGATTTTATTCGCTCTACACTGATGTGAATGCGTTTCCACAGTGTATGACCAGATCATCAGAGGTCTTTGGGACCCGCTCTCGTACACACATAGGCTTTGAACCGTGTACTTGGATGATTAGCCTTTGGGGCAGCCCTGCATACGTATGACTAGATTATCATATTATCATATTTGAATGGTTTTGCCTCTTGTACATCGAGATTACTCTGTACGTGAGTATGGATATTCATTGTGTACTTATTGGTGTGACTCTTTAGTATATCATATTATGCCTATTCAGTTGTAAATTCACAGATTTTCAAATATCAGATAATAGTTTATTTCAAATTATAGAATTCAGCTTATTCAGTTACAGAAATACGATTTTAACTTACAGAAGTGACAACTTTACACAAATTTTTGTTGATACCAGAGTAATAATTTTATAATTTTAGCATGTTTCAGTTGTAAAAGATATGATCAAAATTTAGAATTTTTTTAAAGCAGTAAGAAAATAAATCAAAATTTTCAGTAAATATGTATAATGGAAAAAGTATATGTATTTGCGAACTATCCACTCACTGAGTTACAAGTTCATAGATTTTGTTACCTTTTTCCTTAATAGGTAGTAGCTGAATTGAGCAGATTTGGAGCCTATCAATCCACCGAGTTGAGTCACACACATTGTCATTAGCTGTATAGCTCATTTTGTTAGTTTATTTAGTTCATATCTATTCTGGGGTATATGTAGCTTTCGTCAGAAAAGTTTATCATTGGTTCACTGCATATTTGATATCTTTAGTACATTTGAGGACTTTTAGTTGTAAAGCATAGTAAATATCGATTTGTCAGTATTTTATTTTGAATAGTTTGAATTTTGAGGGGCTGGTGTACCCTGTTTTAAATTATATGTACTGATTTGAAGAAATTGATTATTGTTTAGGTGGTTTTAGTCTATATTGCAAAGAAAACTCAGTCAAAAAATTTATAAAAGTATGTCACAGTCAAATCAGATCAATATCACCTTGATGGTGGGATCGACACTTAGTTGGTATCTACCATCAGCGCACGACACGTGTCGGGTCCATTAAGGTGATTCGGGAAGGGTTGTGACAAAAATAGAGTCCAATTAATCTCGTGATTGAATGTATTTCTAGATATTCAAACTCGAAATAGAGATATTTAGAGTCATGTGTGAAAATAAGTTTTACTTTAATCGAAAATAAATTCTGAGATAACATAGGAATACGGATAGTCAATTTATGCATAAATCAAGTTAAGAAGATAGAAATTGGGAATTAAAACGGATACTAATGGTAGAGTCGGATTCTTAGAACATTTTTCCACATAAATCTCTTTTTGCTCAATCTTCATTTGCATATAAATAGTTAGTAACAAAATAATTAGTGGATTTATAGTTAATCTCATTCAACAATTTATTGTGTGTTTAATCATTTTTAAGCGCGAATTAATGGAATTTAAGCTAGAATATAAATCCTTGTAGGGACTATACTTCTACTATCTTTAACTATTACTTGTGAACGAACAAGTACATTTGCGAGGTTCAATAAAACACAACTTTAATAAGAACACTGTATTAATTTTTTTGTAAAACTTTACCAAACTTTTATTTACAGACTATATATACCTCAACCACAATTTTATTTACAGAATATACCTCAACCACAATTAAATGATGATTTTTTTTTTTTTTTGTCAAACTTTACTAAAATTTTATTAATTTTTAATTAATAAAACTTCAATTTTAACCTCGTATTAATATAAAAAATAAATAAAGCATAACTAATTTAAGAGGGGAAGTTCCACCTCCCGAACAATAAGCTTACAAAGAATCATAGAATCAAGAATGAATACCCTCACTAATTTATCGGTTGTATTATATGTACATAATGTCTTACATATACATGATGTGGTGAGATATGATTGAGTTAGAATTTCTTCAACCAAATAAAAAAAACTTTTCCACACCTTTTTTGACGTATCATATGTATGTAAACTATTGTACAATTTCATTATGTACAAGTAGCATTATTTCTAATTTATAGATAAGAGGAGTTCAACTACTATATTAGGTGATGGTAACTTTAACTTTGTCATAGCTCAAAAATTTTCAAGCCCACAAGCTGAAAAAGTCTTTTCTGTCATAGCTCTTGTTTGACAACCATTATTTTCCAAAAACAATGTTTTGAATAGTACTTTTTCGGAGATGTAAGGTTAAAAAGTTGGAAAATTTTTGAGTTTATGCGTAGAATATTTTATGGTGTGAATTCGTTGTTGAAAATGAGTACGTAAAAAAAAGAGTTTTCAGATAATGATTGTCAAACATGGGCTTAATTGTTAATGAAGTAGTCAAGTAGTGTATCTTTTGATCAAGGTGTTAGGTTTTTAGTATTGGAGATTTTGTAGACAAAATGAATGATTTGTAACGTGTTGTAAAAGTCAATAACATAGGGTGCAATTTGTATAAATTGGGTTATGAGATGTAGGGTTTAAGCACGAAAATAGGAGAAACACGACGCCGCATTATCGCTGGCCTATCGTCTGGACATTGCCCGAGCGACCAAAACAGAATGACTATCGCTCGCTTGTCGCCCGGCTCTCGTTCGAGCGAGAGGCCGTCGCTCACCTGTCGTCGAGGTTTCGCTCGAGCGACAAGTTGTTTTGAAAAAATCATAATTCGCGATTTTAAACAGATTTTTTCGGCCAATTCAACATAATTCTCATCTCCTATAAATACTCAAATCATTGGACGAATTTTGGTGTGGTTGTTCATTATATTACTATTTCATGTCATCTCTTGAAGATCCAAAATATTCTTACATTGATCCTATCATTTTGATTCTTGAGATCATACAACCATCGGTTGGGAAAAACATCAATTCCTTAAACAAAAAAACCACATACTTCTTATTGGTCATAAGAAGGTACTTTCTCATTTTCTGGAGGTTGAGAGAGGTTGGATTACAAGCGCAGAAAAAAGAACATGAATAGGTAATTCCTAAGTATCCACTTGGAAGAGACGTGTGCAGAAGAACGTGAGACTACTATAGCAAATCTTGATAGAAGATTGTGAGTTTGTAAGTACAGCAGAACTTAGAAGCTGCATGAGATAGATCAGGATATCTAGTAGGTTGGCTAGACAGTATCTACGGTATCAGATCGCAAGGCTGGAATAAGAAGCAGATCTTGGAGTTGCAGGGTTTACAGCAGCTAGTGGAACTAGTTTGGAATTGAACTGTAACTCACATTGTCTATAGTGGAGGTAACTGGTTTGGTCCCGGAGTTTTTACACAATTGAGTTTCTCCGTCATCATATCGGTGTTCATTGTTTATTACTTTTCATTTTACAACTACGGTATTCAAACTTAGGACTAAAATTGAATTGTATGATTAATCATCTAGAAACTATTAAAAAGTAACTTGTTGCTTTTAATAGATTAATTACGCATGTAAAGTCGAACTTGTTAGTTAACTACGCGTATTTTCACAAGGGACTTGAAATAAAATGACGTAATAGCATATTTATTCAATACAAGCATTTATTAAATTATTTCGTCTCACAAATTGTCCAAACTAGTATAAAAGCGTGATCATTAATTAATACTTCTGAAGAATTATACAATACAGAAAAACCTTATTTTACACGAAATTGATTACATGGGTTATAATGATCAAGGTTTGTTGGATTTCCTATGATCTTTCACGGAATTTGGAGTGTCGTTGATTTCATTTTTTTGTCCAAAATTTGGTTCTGAAAGTCTGTGCTGCAGTTGAGATAACAGAGCCCGATTCTCCTGGTCGAGCCGTTGTGCTTTCTTTCTTAGCCTTTCATTTTGAAGAATAATATGGCAGTTCTTCAAGTATAGCTCTGTGTTCTGCTTCTCCATGCCGACTTAATTGTATTTGCTCCTGAAAATAAAGCATCCATAGTAAGTTTATTAAATATTTTTTTGGTCGAAAATAAAGCATCCTGAAAATAAAGCATCCATATTCTGCTTCTCCATGCCGACTTATTTTATTCTTTTACTTGTAACAAAATATAAATAACTTATGAGAATATTGAGGAACACTGATGTTTATTAGAGATGTACATCTGTATATATATAGAGAGAGAGAAAGAGCATAGAGATGGATGGATATACTTAAGTAAAGCATGAACACGAGAAGAACACAAGTTTGAAGTACAATAAGCAGGGAAAAGATATATTTTTGTCACAATAGAAGGCTTTGATTTTGTCTCGAGGCAAAGTAGCACGTGAAAGTTGCATTTGAGAAAAAAAAGGGTCAAATTCTGGGGAACAAAACATGGAGCAGTTGGAATGTTGATACTTGATATGCATGGAAGAGGGAGGGGTTGGGTGGGGGAAGAAACATTATTCTTGCTGCCCTAAACGTCAATGGGAAGTTATTAAGAGCCGAGTGTAAAGGTTATTCTGACTGCTGTGAATATTTATCTGAAAAAGTAGTATGAAAATATACACAAAAAGTACGCTATTATTTCGTATATAATGGTCGGCACATGCCGCTTCATTTTAATAATGGACAAACTTTTTTAGGTCACGACACAGATTCCGCTAGAAGATTTTAGTAAAATAGAATTTATGGCTGAAGAAAGTAAAATTTTTATTCACTTTTCAATGCGAGAATCATTTTTTACCAATTTTTTAATATTTATAGGTCCACTTTCAACCTTTTATTTTTCTTTCATCCAAAAATAGTTTCAAGCATCTTAATATACCATAATATATCAAAGCATCTCAAATACTCTATTTATAAATACATGACTTGTATAATAGAGAACGTTTTTAAATTTAAAGAATAATTAATATACTTCAACAATGCTCCATATTTTAGCCTTCATTTTACTTTTATCAATTAACATATATTGATTTCCCACCATATTTCATTTCATATTTGGTGGGGATTAAAATCATTTTTTTAATAAATTTCGATAAAAGTTGAAGTGTGTAATTGAAAAGTTGTGAATTTCATGAAATATTTGGTTAAATTAATTATTGAATTTGACTTAAATTGAAATTTAGATTTTAATCTCTATCAAACAAAAGCTTAACATTTTTTTATACATCAATATTCAACCGATTTAAATATGGTTTAAATAATTTAAGAAATTAAAGCATTGAAATACTTAAATTATTAAATACAATCGTTATAAATGAAGAATAGAGTCAAATCCATGTCTTTTGAAAATTATTTTTAAACAAATAAAGAGCATTTTGTATTCAGAGTCTTTCAAATGCTCTCACACCAAAGGAGCCTTGGAATCATCATAATTGGGTAACGAATCATACTTGGGATATATTTGGGATAGCCTTGTTTCTACTACTATTTTTTGTAGAAGAATTTCATAAAAAAGTTACATTAACTTCCCCAAAAAGCTTTTCTACAGGAAGGCATATACAAAAGCAAAAGTCTTGGAAAATAAACACTCGTCGCTTGCTCTAAAAGCTAATCCAATATGTTAAAACACTTCCAAAAAATTATTAAAACAAGCCTTAAATATTTAGCCCTTGTGTGATGTTGATTTTGAGAAATGACTTTGTGAAGAGTAATTTTTTCGAAGAATGTGAGGAAAAAGTTATAGATCTAGGTATAAAATTATTTTCTGAAGAGAAATTCTGAAAAAAAAATGTTCCAAAAAAGTGAAATTAAAAAATCAACTTCACATGAGGGCTTAGTTAAATTGATTACTCTGCCACATAAATTAGACTATTTTTCTTTCTTAATTTCATCGATCAACTCTATATTAAAAATACAGTCCCTCGCCCTCAATACATCTAGTAAGTTCATTTATGACTAATGCAAAACTTTTAGCACTTGGAACCGAACTTCAACACAAGCATATTTTCCAATAGAATAGTGTTATCTAGCATTTGTAGTATTAAAGCACCAATTTAGATAACTACATTTGATAGGTTCAATTAAATGAATGACGTGACATTGTATTTAAGTGAATCCATAATATGCAGTTGACATCTACACTGATGCTTTACACAAATTGTGTTGAATAGCATTTTTCTTAATATCTCACTCATGTGTCTTCATCACATACAAGGGCACAAGGCCTACTAGGCAAAGGCCTTGGGCCTCAACATTTTGGGGGCCTCAAAAAAAAAAATCCATTCTAGCATCTCTCTTTTTGAATGACATAGATTTTAATTTAATTACTATTGTTGATTAGACCATTGCATTTTACTAACTGCTGCAAACTTAAAGGATTTTGACTTAAATCTCTTACTTATGCATAGGTGTAAAGAAAGAACATAGTGGTGTGTTGTTTTTAATTATACTTATTGTTTTGAGTTCATTAAACAGTTATAATTGTTTACTCTTTTTCACTATAATCAAAAGATAAGAAATTCGACACCCTGTCGTTGGCAGTGCTATGATTTATGCATGCTTCTTCCCTTTTGTCAATTAAAATTGAAGTACACAAACTAAAAAGGTTGTCACAAGCTAAAAATTGACTTCCATATTTAATTCAATTCTTGGTCTCCTAGAGGGACAGATGTAGGGGAACCAACCCATTCATTTTTTGTGCCATAATAATAATAATAATATGTAAAAAAGTTTTTGTGTATTTTTTTTTTAATATTAATTCAACTTGTAGTTCGGTTCTAGATCCGTGGCTGGTCCCCTGTTATTGAAACTCCTTGAGGAAAATAAATAAAAACTAAAAAAGTTATTCGGTCCAAGTATTGTTACAAATGCAAAATTTTCAAGACCTCATAATAATTAATCGTCTAGAGCCTTAAAATTCTTAAGGTCGACCCTTAAATTGCACATTTTTTGAACTGAGACCGCCCAATTTTGAATGATTATAAAGTTTTGGGAATCAATTTGGAAGATTTTAGAAGTTTTGACATTAAAACTGAAGTTTAAGTTTAAAATTATCAAAATTGTACAAAAACTTAATTTGAGGACCAAATTGCAACTTTTGGAAAAGTTCGGAATTCACCACAATCAACCACGGTTTGTAAACCTCGGCTGGATCGTGATTTGGCAAGGCTACCTGTTTGCCACAGTTCACTTCGGGTTTGCAAAATGTTGTGTATAGTGGTATGGTTTGGTGCGGCTCGATCGGTTTCTAGTTTTGCCCAATTCGTTATTTTGATGACTTTTTAAGTTTTTTTCGATAACTTTGGACTCTTTTTTGAAGCACACTCTCACCCTACAAAAGGGGGATTGGGATTGGATTGTGAGAGGGAATATATTCCCCGCTTCAAATTTCTCGAATTTGCCCATAAATTTCTTTTTATTTTATGAATATTATATTTTGTTTAAATTTAAAACATATTAATTTTTTTTAATAATATTTAAGAAATAAATAAAGGGCATGGCAAGTTTTTTATTTTTTATTCTTGTCCTACCCATCAAAAGTCTCCGACGAGGAGAGGACAATGAAAATAATAAAATATTTAAGACCTATTTAATACTTACCTATTTGCTTTAAAAGTCTAGTCAACAATAATATTTGGTAAAATAACATATAATCAATAATGCTTGATAAAATAATTTTTAGTCTATTTTATCATGTATTAAAAGTCATAAATATCCTTAATTTAAAATGTCTAAAATGTCCAATTGCAAACCAAAATTTACCAAAATTCCATAACATGAATTCCCACTTTCATCCTAACTTTTCATACCCAATTTAAAACTAACGGCAAAATGGCATGCTGTCTTTTTAAAAGATTAAGTGCTGTTTTAACAAATTTTGTATTCATTTCACTTTATGTTCCCTCGTATCCACATAAAAATTAATGAAAAATATGTTTTAACTATATCTGGAGTGAAATTTAAAGTTCATAACCGAAATGACATGCTATCGTTATAAACGATTTGATGATGTTTAAACTAATTTTGTATTTGTTTCACTTTATATTCTCTCGTACTCACATAAAAATGAAAGTAGAAAATTTTTCATTATATTTAGAGTAAAATTGATAAACAACATTAAACTTCCAAGAGCAATAAAAAAAAATCACCCGATAGTGATCAACAACATTGTTCCATGAGTAAACTATATTATTCTTCACCATGAATGAAGGTAAATATCCTAAATTCCATTATATTTCAATTATAGATAAGATACTCAAAAAGATAGTTTGTTTAACTTATATAAGTCTTTTAACATGTTCAAAAATATGATCGAATAATTTTAAAATGAAATTGAGACTCTATGACCCAAAATGACATGCTGACATTTTAAATGGCTAGTTACCATTTCAACTAGTTTTGTGTTCATTTCACTTTACATTCACTTATATTTATATAAAATATATAATCGAATAGTTTTAAAGTGAAATTGAGACTCTGTGATGCAAAATGACATGCGACATTTTAAATGGCTAGTTGCCATTTCAACTAATTTTGTGTTCATTTCACCTTATATTCACTTATATTTATATAAAAATTAAACAAATTCAAGTTTTTATCATATTTGAACAGCAAGTTAGATATAAAGTTCATCTGATAGTGATCAACACTATTATTCTATAAGTAACTTACACTCTACTTCACTACGAATAAAGGTAAAATAATACGAATTTCATTATATTCCAATTGTGAGATAGGATACTCAACAAATAGCTAATTCAACATGAACAAGTCTTCTAAGATGTTTCAAATTATGATCGACTAGTTTTTGAATGAAATTGAGACTCAGTGACCTAAAATGGCATATTATCGTTTTAAATGTATGGTTGATGTTTTTACTCATTTAGTGTTCATTTTTGTTCATTCACGTTTGTTATGGATGGATGAATGTTAATTGTTGAATTTAATCTTAAAAATGTGATGGTTTTTGATAAATTTTGATAACTATTTTGATCAGATTTTTGGTAACTATAACAACAGCAATGTTTGTTCAAACCAAAATAGCATATGATCGTTTTAAACATTTGTTTGACTTTTTACTCATTTAGTGTTCGTTTCGATTCATTCACGTCTATAACCATACGGACGTTTAGGGATGAAAGTTTTAACTATATTTCGATGTTGAGATCGACACATTAGTTCAAACTATAACGAATCACTCCATAATCTGGTAGGAAACTATACAATACTTGGCAATAAAGAAAAACTTAAGTAGCAAGTGTGGTATCGAAAACATAGCACGTGTAGTCATTCGATGTGTACGAGTTATGTATGATGTTTCAAAGCATATTTTACTAATTTCGGAGTGAATCGATACCCCATGACCCAAAACGGAATCTAGTCGTTTTAAATGTATGGCTGACGTTTCTACTCATTTAGTGTTCGTTTCGGTTCATTCATGCCGTAACCACATGAAAGTTTAGGGATGAGAGTTTTAACTATATTTCGACGTTGCGGTCGACACATTTGTTCAAACTATAGTGAGTCATTCTCTGGTAGTAAACTACACTACATTTGATAGTAAAGAAAAACTAAGTAGTAAGTATTGTATCCAAAACATAGCATGTGTAGTCATTCAATATGTACGAGTCATGTATGAAGTTTCAAACACAGTTTTAATAGTTTCGGAGTGGAAATAGATACCCCGTGACCCCAAACAGAATCTGATCATTTTAAACGGAGGGGTGCCGTTTAGAGTTTATGTTTTAGGGTATAGGGTTTAGATTTTAGGGTATATGGCAAATGAGAAAAACATGTAATTATTCAACATGCCTTTTTAAACAACTAAGTACCATTTTAACAAATTTTGTATTCGTTTCACTTTATGTTTCCTCATATTCACATGAAAATTAATTAAAAACATGTTTTAATCATATATGTAGTGAAATTTAGAGTTCATAAATGTAATGACGTGCTCTTTTTAATTTTGTATTTGTTTCACTTTATATTCTCTCATAGCCACGTGAAAATGAAAGTAGAAATTTTTTCACTATATTTAGAGTAAAATCGATAAACAACATGAAACTTCCAAGATCGATAAAAATAAATAAATAAAAATTCATCCAATAGTGATCAACAACATTGTTCCACAAGTAAGTTATAATAGTCTTCATTATAAATGAAGGTAAGTACCCTAAATTCCATTATATTTCAATTATAAATAAGATACTCAAAAAATTAGTTTGTTTAACTTATATAAGTCTTTTAAGATGTTCAAAGATGATCGCACAGTTTTAAAAAGAAATCGAGACACTATGACCCAAAATGGCATGCTGACATTTTAAATGGTTAGTTGTCATTTCAACTAGTTTTGTGTTCATTTCACTTTATATTCACTTATATTTATATAAAAGTTAAATGAATTCAAGTTTTTGCTATATTTAAACAGCAAGTTAGATACAAAGTTCATCCGATAGTGACCAACACTATTGTTCCATAAGTAATTTACACTCTATTTTACTACGAATAAAGGTAAGTAATACAAATTCCATTATATGCCAATTGTGAGATAAGATACTCAACAAATTAGCTAATTCAACATGTACAAGTCTACTAAGATGTTTCAAATTATGATCGACTAATTTTTGAGTGAAATCGAGACCATATGACCCAAAACGACATCTGATCGTTTTAAACGTATAGTTGACGTTTCTACTCATGTAGTGTCCGTTTCAATTCATTCACGCCCGTAACCACATGAAAATTTAGGGATGAAAGTTTTAACTATATTTCAACGTATTGTTCAACATGTATAAGTGTTATATGATGTTCGAAACACTATTTTACTAATTTTGGAGTGAATTTGAAATTCCTTGATCTAAAACGTTATGTTGTCACTTTACACGTAAGGGTGCCATTTAGGGTGTAGAGTCTATAAAAACATAATACGTGTGATCATTCAATATGTACAAGTGAAATCGAGGCCCTGTTACCGAAAACGATATAATATCATTTTACAAGTATGACTGTCGTTTAGGGTGTACAAAACATAACACGTCTCCCACTGAAATCGACTCATCACCTAAAAAGACACATGAACGTTTTAAATGTATGATTGCTATTTTTTTAATTCAGTGTTCAGTTCGCATCATTTTTGCGCATTCAGCCTAGACAAGTCATCTACGATATTCTAATATTTGTTTTGTAGTGAAATCGAGACCTCATGATCCAAAATGACATGTTGTCGTTTTAAATGTATAACTGCAGTTTTTCAGGTTGGGTGACTTTACGTAGTTAATAATACAATCTATTTTCCATTGCATAAATATACAAGCTGTCATAAAAACTGCAACTCCGTTTCAACCCTGACTGCTTCAATGTTTGAATTAAACATTCATACAATGGAAAACATAGCAAAAATTCATAGCAATACTAATCAACATCCATACACATGTTCCATAATCAACCATCTACCCTTATTTATCTCATTCAAACAGGCACGGAGACAAAATTTCTATATTATGCGACGATTACAGAATTCCACTCATCAATTCAAATATGTAGCCACCTCAAGAACTCTGGATATCTAATCACCTCTTCCATCCTCCACTGGCACAGCCTCCATCATCTTTCTTAGGTAAAAGATCAACTATTTGTCCTCCTTTAGCAGTTACATCAGAATCAATCATCATCTTTCTCGTTCTTGCAAACTTATGATCCGACAAATAAGTTAAGCTCCGAGTTGCATTCAAACCTCTCTAGACACAGCTAAATTGCCTCAACTCGTTATATTTCCTGATGTGCCCCAAATGAAGGCTTGCAGACTTCAGAAAGCTGTTGCATAACATCTAATGGAACCAACTTGATCTCAATTTTTATGTTTGACAAAACAAAAAATGAAATAAGAAACATATGATCACGTTATCCTAGGCAAAAAATTAACAGAAAAAATATTCTTACTTAACTGCAGAGTCAGCGAAAAGCATAGTAAATTGATAAAAACAACAAAAGCAAGTTGAAAATCTTTCTGTTATACCATTAACGTTCACTTCTTTTTCATTTGAGAGTCAAAATATCAAGCCCATGTTTGGCCCCCCAATTTTTTAAAATTCATATTCAATCACACATTTTATAGGATCCACAACTTTTGTTAACCAGATTTCATCATTTTTTTAATATCAAATCTATTAAAAATATGATTTTAATCTATACCAAATAAAGGCTAAATGCATTATGCAATGCAGTTTTAACACATCGGCGTCTTATCAAAATGCAGGTGATCTTTATTTTTTTATTTTTTATTTTATATAATATGATCTAACCTACACATTACACACTAGCATAGACCCACTTCATGCAATACAAAGAGCCTGTTTTTCTATATTTTCTTTTTTTTTTCCATTTGCTTTGACATGTGAATTAATAGAAAATTTCGAAACTTCAGCTACCACTATAACTCCTCATTTATCTTATAAAATCAATTTTTTTCCACAGAGAGCACAGAGCATCTCTGTTCTTCATTTCATCACAGATTAAAAGAGTAAGAAGTTCGTAATTTAACGTGGCCCACCGATGTTAATTTGAACTTATATAATTTCATCTTTGAAATTCATGCACTTCATAAATTTCAACAAGCTAGACATTGAATTAAATGAACAAAATAATACAGCAAATAATAAATCACACAGCTTTTACAGAAACAAAAAGACGATCGATCTAACATTCAGAATAGCTGGCTTGGCGAACCGCGAAAACACATCTCGAAATACAGATCGGCAGCTATTATTTCAAATAAAGAAGAGAAATAAGAAGGGTTTGGGGGAGAAGAAAGATATTGGATTTAAGATTTTGGGAATTCAATTGATTTGAGAAAAGGGAAAATTATGTTTTGTATAATTGTATTGATGTTGAATAAGGGTATATTAGGCAGTTTATAAATTATGACTTAACATATTTATTTTAAAAATATTATTCTGGTCAAAGGTTAAAATCCCAAACTATATTAAGAAATAGATTATTTGACCCAATTACCACTTAAAAAAGACCGTTTTCTATTGATGTTGAATAAAGGTATATTAGGTAGTATATAAATTATGATTTAAAATATTTTTTTTAAAAATATTATTCTGATCAAAGGCTAAAATTTCAAACTGTATTATGAAATAGACGGGGTGGTAGTAGCCACAAATTTTAATGTAACATCCTTAAATGAATTGAAAGGAAAATAATTATTTAATTTGAAAACTTTCTTATATTTCTTTTGAAGGAGAAAAGTTTCTCACCTCTATTTGAGCCTGTGTTTGTGGTTATTATTTGAGAAAAATATTGTTTTGAATAATAATTTTTAGGAGATTGTTTGATTAAAAAGTAAAGAAAATTTTTTAGTTTACGTGTGATAATATATAGCACTAATAA
>CAIGRN010000298.1:0-17196 GCA_903798345.1 Fraxinus anomala | reverse complement strand
TAGAGACTTTTTAAAAGTCTCTAAAAGTATCTATTGAATACACATAAATTTTTAGAGAATCTTTAAAAGTCTAATTGAATATACCTAAACTTTTTAATTCTCCAAAAGTCTTTAAAAGTCTCAATTGAATATACATCCCTAAAGCAAATCATGCCCACCATCTGAAATTAGTACTCAAATGAGCAAATAAAAGGGCAAGGACGAACCCGCGATGCAAGAACAATCAATTCTCCAACAATCATTAGACTTTGATCTCTATATTTTCATTCAATAAAAATTCTAACGGAGAGCTAGAGGATCTACGAAAGGGGTGCCTCCTCACACAGGGGGTCGTAACCAAACCTGAGCGCTTTCACTATGACTTAGGTTAAGTCCAAGTCATTGCATTCGAGTCGTTAGCTTTTGAAAATCTCTTTCCACGTGCCACGTGATTTTTCCTTTTGAGCACATGAATCAGTTAGAGGGAGTAAAATAAAAAAAAAATTTAAACATATTGGCACAGTTCCTTAGAAACAAAAATAAGATGGGATTGACAGGGCGAGACCAAGAAGGATTGGTGATGAATGAACTATTGAGCATCGACATCCTAATGGAACTGGGACTTTGTGCACGATGAGCATATCGCCAAAAGTAGTTCCTATAGAAAGTTTGAAGCAACAGGAAGCAAGGGCAGACTTCCCTACTATTGATCAAATCAACACTAAGATCCAAATAGCGGTGATTGCTGCTATGACGACAATGGCTCCACCGGAGCATCCCCCGACTCCATTAGCTCCAACACGACCCTGAGCCCCTAGCACCCATGTAGCCATAGAATATGAAGCATCTAGAGAAGCGGAAGAGGGAGAAATCGAAAGTCATCCCTGTTGGAAGTTCACTTATTCATGCACAACGAAAAATACAACAAATTTCAATTCTCACCAAGGATCTGCTTTGTGGTGAGATAGAAACTGTGATAGGAATTATACCGTTGATAAATTCCACAAACTCCTGTGCATTTCTTGAACTCGAATGATCACGATCTGCAATCCAAACTGTTCAATTGTCCAGCCTCCAACGATAATCCACACAGAGAACAAGAATAACGATTATGATTTTCTTTCTTGTGCTAGCAAGAATCATGAATTTTTCCCTTACAATTTTCAAACCCCAGCAGTCTATTAATACAAGTCCAAGCGGGTTTGGTCCGTCTCTTAAATTTAACCTGATCTAATATTTAATTAATCAAATTAATTAAATCTGGTCCATGAATTAATCATCAAATACTTGTCAATTAATTAATTGGTAAATCTTGGTTCTCTTTTGCGTATGATCTATTAGGTTCCAGATCACGATACCTAACGACGTGAATTATTAATTTAATATAATCAAAATTTATAAATTAAAATATCCCTTTTAACTTATCATCAATTCACATTCGTCGTTCCAGATTGACATCTAGCAATGTTCGTCAATATGATCCGATCAATTATGAGATATGGATATATGTCAATCTCAATTATCGATCATATCTTTTATCCCACTGTTAAGCCAATATAAGTCGAGAACTCCTTTTCGACTTATAAGTTCATCTTGACCAATGATTTTATTATCAACTTAACTGGATAAAATGTAGATCATAATCTCTTACTATCTAAGAGTGACGAATCCTCTATTGATCATTCACAACCTTCATATAATTCTTGACATACTCGAACAATGTTGTATTAGCGACTCTTGACAGAGCAACATCCTCAAACATCACTAAAGTATGACCGTCTTCATATAAGGCAATATGATGACCTGAAGTTAAATGATCAATTCCACTACTTAATGTTAGAGATTAATCACTGGCACTCAAATAGTTATCCATATGGAATCTCCCAGCATGTCTCCAATATTTTGTTCTATAACAAAACATCAACGTGTTCATTCAAATGTCACCACACTTTAACTTGTAAGATCAGCTACTTACTTCACAAGTAAAAATGACACACGTGATTATCTATCCGTAATAACGATATCCGTATCTCGTTATTACTTCGACCACGGACGATTTAAGATTCAGTCATTAACTCATTGTGATTAACAAATCACTAAAACTTGAATATACGGATTCTATTATTTAAGTTATTAGAATATTAATTTAATTAAATCATAGATATTGCCATAAATATACATTGATAATATATATTAAAAGTGATTACGTTTCAAAGTTAATTGGACATATGGCATAACACTTACAATCCCAATGACAAACGAGGTTACATACATTCTTCTCACAATCTAGAGGATTCACAATTGAATGTTTCGAGAGAGTGACAAAGATGAACCATCTCGTTTACCTAGGAGATCTTAGATGAACTGCTCCATTGAAATTTCAAATTACCAACGTTTTTAGATGATGGTCATTGTGGAAGAGTAAAGTTTTATCAGTGGTGGTTGTAAAGTGGGTCGTCACTAATCTCATGCAATCGAACAATAGGTCGTAGTTGTGTCATTTGGGAGCGAGCCTTGGAATTGAGTTTTTGGTGGCGGAAGGCCTGCTTTATGGATGGTAATAGTACGGGATGCCCCATCGCTTCGCAGGGGATTTTTTGCCCAGATCCTTTCTTAAGTCGGACGGGGTAGTCTACCACCCCATCTACTATCCCGATTTTATTTAATCAAGTATTTTTAAACAAATTTTGTAAATAATTATATAAATGTAATGGGGTGTCCCTGTACCTCGTCTTGACTTGCCACACTAGGGAAGCAAAGCAACTCGTAAATCGTTCCTAATTTGGGTCGGAGCACTATGTAGCACAAAATTTTCAAAATCAAATTGTCATCCTTGGCCATACTTGGGGGTTGGAGTGTTCAATTCAAGGTTCCTAGGAGATTAGGATAACAAAAAAATTCGTTCAATTTGATACTTTCAATCTCCCTTCGAATGGGACATGTATTATCCGTCTAATCGGGTAAACGAGATAAAGACGAGATGGGGGTTGTTGTCTCGAAGCGGGTATGAGACGAGTACGGGAAACATGGTCCTTGTCCCATTTAAAATTAATTGCTAATTTAAGTTTTTTATCAAATAGAAAAAAAAAAGATTTAACATCATTTTAAAAGATAATCTAAGTTGTTCTTAACAAATTAGAAAAAAATAATAATATTCATTAAGTAAAGATATAAAAAATAAAAGCAAAAAATAAAAAAAATAAACAGGGCAATATACTTGGTTGGAGACCTGCCTCGTCCCATCCCGTTTTAATCGGGTATGGGGGTCGATCAAGATAACAAAAATATTTGACGATGTGGGGTATGAGAATATCTGACCCGTTCCATACTCGCCCCGTTGCTACTCCTATCGGAAGGGGGCGGGGGTCAACTTTTATCTTTTATTTTCGTTTTGTTTTTTTCTCTTTTTCGATTACTTTTTTCTTTTATTTTCTTTATCAATTTGTTTTAAATGGTTAAAAATGGTCATTTTACTCAAATTTTGACTTTTTATGGTCTGTCACAATAGGAGTTCAAGCATACACACTTGAAATGTTTAGAACTCTATAGGTTAGAAATAAAATCTTCCGGACTTCAAGTGCATTTTACCCCAATTTTATTATATGGATAGAAACATATATATATTTATACCATATTTAGCACGGCTATAGGTCACAATAGGGTGTATTTATTCATTATCTGATAATTAAAAGGTAATATTTATGATGAAGAGTAATGTTATTTAACATCACTAGTATTACAATATCGATGATACGAAAGTGAAATTAAATGATAATTACAATTAAATAAATCACATGACTCCAATATTAATTGAGCATCACATTTTCTCACTTAAATTGTTGCTCTAACGCTGATTGCATTATTCAATATTTATTCATTACACAGTAAACGAATAGACCCGCTGTCAACTAGATTTTGCTACGCAGCATTCAAAACAGAAATGACAGTTCACAACCCAGTGTCGTGTCTCATTTCCCTTTTATTGGCTTTGCATAGTAGCACGTTGTATCGTGTCTCATTCCCCTTCATTGGCTTTGAATAGTAGGATCCTCCTGCATTCGGGTCAATGGAAATGGATTCTCCCTTCAAGGCAAATTTATTGAAAGGCAAAGTAGCATTATTGACTGGAGGTGGGTCGGGTATCGGGTTCGAGATCTCAACCCAGTTCGGAAAACATGGAGCTTCCGTCGCTATTATGGGTCGCCGGAAGAGCGTTCTTGACTCCGCCGTCTTCGCCCTCCAATCCCTCGGAATCCCGGTAAATTCTTTATTTTTCCACCTTATTGTACGCATTACGTTCTCAATAACTTCGTAAAAGAGTGCAATTGCCCTGAATTTGTTTGAGAAACTGTTGGGCCTTTTATCCCATCTGCTCTATTTTGTGAATTAAAGGTTACTGTCGTTTCTTAGTTTCCTTGTTGGAAATTGGTCGAAATTGAATCTCCTTTTGTCCTTTTTACCAAAAAGCGGGTACTTAGATGGTGTTGCTTTTAGCCGTGTTACTATGTTTAGAAAAGCAATAATTGAAAAAAATAATAATGGAAAAGAACTGCTAGTATTGGATGGAGTGGGATTCTTAAAGGGAATGCTTGGTAATTGTCAATGATCGTGCTTTTTATTAGTGGGTAGAATTAATATGCTATCCCACAATTATGTTTTCTGGTTATTGATTGTTATGATTTCCAGGCAATTGGGCTTGAAGGAGATGTTCGAAAGCCGGAGGATGCAAAAAGAGTAGTGGAAGCAACTGTCAAGCGTTTTGGGAAACTTGACATTCTTGTCAATGCTGCTGCCGGCAATTTTCTTGTGTCAGCTGAGGATCTGTCTCCTAATGGCTTCAAAACAGGTCCAACATTGGAAACTGCTAACAATCCTTTCTTCAGCTTTTGATTCATTCATTCATGAATTGGTTAGGCTCCTTCAAAATTGACACAATTCGTATCATTCCTTAAACTGTATTGAATTCAATAATGCCTCATCTGAGACAGACTGAGACCACCATCAATTGTTAAAAATAAGGCTCACTGTCCCCTCCATTTGATAATACTTTGTGAATAGAGCCAATAATTTAAAGTGATGATTAAAGAAATTTGTGAACAGCATCTGTTACCTTGGAAATACTTTTACAGAACGGGTTCCTTGATTCTTCTGAAATGATAGATAAGAACATATAATCTTTATATCTCTATTTGATTATAGCATTAGCTTAAAGTATTCTTGAAAGCTATCTTAATGTTTGAAGATGTAATTACTTTCTGTAGTGATGGATATCGATTCTGTTGGTACATTTACAATGTGTCACGAAGCACTCAAGTATCTTAAGAAAGGTGGACCTGGAAGGGACTCATCTAGTGGAGGATTTATATTGAACATCAGTGCCACTTTGCATTACACGGCATCTTGGTATCAAATCCATGTATCTGCAGCCAAGGTTTGTGGATTTCGTTCTTGCTATAAAGAGAGTTTGACTTGCTTAAGATTTTCTGATCAACGGGGTCCGTCTTCCAGGCAGCAGTTGATGCCCTCACCAGAAATTTAGCTCTGGAGTGGGGTACTGACTATGAAATCAGAGTTAATGGCATCGCACCAGGTCCTATAGGAGATACTACTGGGATGAGTAAGCTCGTGCCTCAAGAGATAAACAGCAAAGCCAGAGACTATATGCCTCTATATAAAGTTGGCGAGAAGTGGGATATCGCCATGGCTGCTCTTTACCTTGCCTCAGATGCCGGTTGGTAACCTTGTCTAATACTTCATATAAATGTCAAGTTCCTTGAACAAAAATCATTTGTTCCAATAACTTGGAGTTTGTATTAGATGAAATTTGAATGTGATGTGGATTATGCTGTCACTTCTCTTAATTAGTAGTTTAGTCTTTTGTTTGTGGCCTTTCAAGTGTTATGCTGTCATTATTCCTTCACATCTCTGCGCATGAGCCCGCTTTTGTCGTCACCTCAAAAGTTGAACCTTACTTGTACTGCTTGAATTTTTAGTTCTCTCTCCTCTGTGTTACATGTGATTTAGTGTTGCCTAATTCAATCCTGTACCATAATTGAGATAAAGAAACATTTGTGGAATTGGTCTTTGAGGTGGTTCATCGTCTGGAATCATCAAGTAACTCAGGAGTACAAAACTTTTACCCATGAACTTTTTTGGTTCACACATAAGTTATTTTTTGTAATTACATAATTGTTTCTACATTAAGAGTAGATACGTTTTGTCCTCAATAGTTCGAAGCCAGACTTGGCTCCAATGCTTGAATAGAAATACTGTATAATTCATAAAGTATTCTCGATCCTTTCATCTTCTATAGCAAAAAGATGGAAGTGCAAAAGGTGTTTGATTGTTCTGCTCTCATTAATTGACCATTTGAGTTTTAAAACTGAATTTTTCTGATGGTTAAATTAATTGTGTTAGCTGGGATTTCTGATGGTTAAACGTTGTCATCTCTATGAAGCAAAATGGGATGTCGTTCATGGTGGAATGAGTCTGCCTGTTACATCAACGCGCCCCCTACCCCCACACTCCCCAACCAAAGATAGAACAAGGAAAAACAAGAAGAAACTGAATTTACCTTGCCATTGCACTATTCATTTTATCTTTCTTCAATTGGCATTTCAATTCATTTTCCTGTCTCATAGTTTAATTTTCTTTACAATTAGGATATGATCATAGAAGATAGTATGTAACGACCCAACTTCTACGCTCAAGCTGTTATATCATGCGTATTGTTTGCTTTAGATAGGCATCTGCACATTTACACTCTCACGGCTTTCTATCGCGTTTCATATGATTCAAACTCAAGACTTCTGCCTAATGAGAAACTTATGTTGAATCCTGGCCTGGGGATGCGATAGAAGACCGTGAGGGTATAAGTGAGCTGATGCTCTCCCAAAACTGATAGTACGTATGATTTAACGGTTTGGATACAAAGGTCGGGTTCTTACATAGTATATTCTTATATTTCTCTTTTTGACAACTCGAGATGCTCTCTTTTATGCAAGTATGTGTTTTGCAACTACCGCTTTGCTCTCATTTATTTATACTAGTTTTAAAGAAATCTTGTTTATATTTAAGTCCTGACAACTTCTATCATATGAAGGGAAGTACATAAACGGAACAACCCTTATCATTGATGGAGGACTGTGGCTGAGCCGACCTCGCCATCTGGCCAAAGATGCAGTTAAAGAGCTTTCTCGGACCGTGGAGAAAAGATCACGAGCTGCACCTACTGGGGTTCCTACCAGCAAGCTGTAAGCTAGCTAAATATTTCATTTTTATTGTGGAGTTAATCTCAATGCATATGGAGTTGAATTACAGTTCGTTGCATAAACATGTCAAGAAAGACCTTGATCACTTTCTGCAGAGGTAAAATAATTAGACTGTTTATCTTTACTATTTTGGTCGTGTTTGAGAAATTTATGTCGTAATGGCAAAATAGTAAATTACAGATTGCTAATTAGGATTAAAAAATGTGCGTAGATTTTCCAACGTTCCGTAGTCGTGGATTAATGCTACGGCCGCTCCCTTTTTTTTTTTTTTTTTTTCCTTCAGCTATATGTTTCATTTACGTCCTTACAAAAATTAAGATGGTAAGCCCCGTTCTATTAGAACTATCAAAGTGAATGACTATATAAAGTCGGCCAAAGTGACTCAAGCAAGGTGGAGGATAAGGCTCCACATTCGTCTCAGACCCTTGGCTGGAGACAAGGTCCAATCACGAGACTCTTAATTTTTTAACGATACATTTTATCAAAATTTAATAAAAATTTGATATTAATCTATCCCAAATAGATGCCGCATGAAAACATATCCAACTACCATNAAAAAAAAAAAATAGATCAAAAAATTTTAAATTAAAATCAATAATTAATTTTATCTACACATTTCATGAAATCTACAACTTTTCAATCATACATTTCATACTTTTTTATCAAAATTTAATAAAAATTTGATATTAATCTATCCCAAATAGATGCCGCATGAAAACATATCCAACTACCATGCAAAATTGCATAATATAAGATATTTATATAAATTAAATTTAGCCACTGTTTGGTAAGGATTAAAATTTTTAAATGAAATAGCTCTCTTACTTACGTTGTGCTCTCATTCGAGTCTTCATACCCGAATTAATTTTAATAACATATTTTATGAGATCTACAACGTTTTAATTACATATTTTATTAATTTTTATCAAAATTTATTAAAAATATTATTTTAATTCTCACCCAACAGGGTTTAAGATATTATGTTTTGAATTCATGAAACACGTTGAAGGTAGATATTTTGCCTGGGATTTTATTTCATTTCATTTTTTCTCTCTCTCAATTGCACACGTAAGTGAGTCCAGCAAGCAGTTAAAGGCATATAAAATCATAATTTATATATGATAACGTTACAAGACCCGCCAACTTTGATGATGTGATGTAACCGACAAAAATTTATATATTATAAATATTTGTTCAATGTTCATCTGCAACTATAAATAAAAGGAAGCTAATGGGCAGAATTCCACAGACAGAGAGAGAGAGAGAGAGAGAGAGAGATGGACTACGTCAATGAAAGCATGAATAGTGCACTCGACATTGCACACGAAGCAGTTGAAGGGGTCACAAAATTCTTGCCTACTTCTACTGTATCACATGAGAAAAGGGTTAGATTGTTTGCCTAATTTTGTACCATTTCTAGCACTAGTTCAAGTCGTGTTTATTGGCTTAGTAATTCGGAATTTACATTATATTCACCCCCTATTGTTCTGCTTGTTTTAGGAGTTGGACATTGGCCCTATTTGAAGGCCATTTGTTGCTGTACTGGATTATAAACGAGTCTCCACTGGATATGTAAATATAGAATCAGTCTTGGATAAGAGTAATACGTTCATTTTGTATGGAGATATGATATTTGCATTTTACAATGCACAAGATCTTTCAGTGGGATCATTCCCTGTGGATGATGAGGACGTAAATCTAGCGAAATCAATTCTTGACCAGGATAAGTCGAAAGGAGAGAAAATCTTGTATCCAAATGATGTAGTTGTGGTTGACAAGCTTACTTATTAAGGAAAGAACAAGGTGGTGGCAGCATCAGCCATCCCGAATGGTTGAACATGCATGGACATTGGAGCTGAATTTGTCGATTTGTTCAATAGTGCTCTGGATAGTGCAAAAACAGTTAAGTGGGAACCTGATGGAACATATGACTTTGGAAAGTTTAGCTGAGCATAAGAGGTACCACATTTTTTTATCTCGAACTTTAATGAACCTAGTAGGGATGGTAAAAAAATCTGAGAAACCCCGATACTCGTGGGCTCCGTCCCGAATGGGGCGGGGATAACATGCTTAATTTGGTATTCGGGGCGGGGACGGGTAACGGGCGCCCCGCCCCGTTTATTTTATTTATTTATTTTTTTTTTTAGAATTCAGTACTTTAAATGAAAAATTTCACGAAATTTCATTGATTCTAATAGAAAATAGTAACTAGAATTATTTGTCTAAATTTAATAAACGGGGGTAATAAAAATAACTTATCATAAACTTAAAAAATAAAATAAAAATTAAACCGGGTCGTAAACGGGGCAAGGGCCCCACCCACCCCGCCTTAAATTGGTAACAGGGCGAGGACGAGGCGGTGGAGGTTGCCCCCGATCCAGCCTCATCCCATTGCCATCCCTAGAGCTGAGCATCAAAGGTATCAAATTTTTTATCTCGAACTTTAATACTCATCAAATTCTTCGTCGAAAAAAATAAATAAAACTTATATTTTATGATTAATTGCAGACTATTTCATAGAAGCTATCTAAGCTCGAAGACAAGTGAAAATACTCGTTGGAATGCAAACAGAAATTGATAGTCTAGGGATAGACCCAACATATTATACAAGTGGCCGCTTTAAAGATGGAAGTGGCGAGTCAGCTGGTTTTATAGTGAGAACGCAGTATTAAGTCCATTCCAACCTGCAGTATAAGTCCATTCCAACCTGCAGTAACGGAGTTCGACCCCAGCTAACACATGGGGGGATGAATAGGTGTTTGTGCTGAATTTAAATTTACCAATTAATAAATGCAATAAGTCATAATTATTAATTAATTCAGATGAATTCACATGCACTACTATCCTATGTTGAATTACCGCAATTAATAAGTTACTGAAAAATAAATAATACTTAAAAATTGTTGATGGAGAAAACCTGTAACTCAGAAAAAACTCCGGGTCCAAGCCAGTAACAATCCATTATAAACGAATCAATTTACAGTACTATCAGACTCAACTAATTCCAGTGCTTTCTGACCTCCTAACTGTAATTACTAAAGCCTTCCAAGATTGCGTTCTTCTGCATCAACTCCCGGCCTTCTGAATTCGTTTATCTCCTGTGGATCAATGAGAACTCCTCTTTATTAATTAATTCAGATGAATTCACATGCACTACTATCCTATGTTGAATTACCGCAATTAATAAGTTACTGAAAAATAAATAATACTTAAAAATTGTTGATGGAGAAAACATGTAACTCAGAAAAAACTCCAGGTCCAAGCCAGTAACAATCCATTATAAACGAATCAATTTACAGTACTATCAGACTCAACTAATTCCAGTACTTTCTGACCTCCTAACTGTAATTACTAAAGCCTTCCAAGATTGCGTTCTTCTGCATCAACTCCCGGCCTTCTGAATTCGTTTATCTCCTGTGGATTAATGAGAACTCCTCGTTCTCCAACATCCCGAACTCCGATAACTTTCCTTGATCTTCAGAACTCTGACAGATTTTATGGAAGTAGGTGGTTTGGTGTTTGGTTATGTGAAGTTGATTTTTTCAATGCAATGATGAAATCAATATGAAGGTTGAACTCTAAGGATGATATAGAGGAATTAATCTCTTGTTTATCTCAATGTTCAACTCGTATTTTTCAAATGGTGGCGTCCATATATATAGTGAAGAGGTTTTGGATAGTATGAGCCGGATAAAAACTTTGAAAAATAGGAATTAGATTTCCTCGGAATACACTGTCGCTTGAGCGACGCTCAACGACAGGCGAGCGACGGTGTCTCGCTCGAAGGAAGTCTAGGCGACAGGCGTACGACAACTTTTGTTTTTATTGCTCGAGCACCAGTTGGGCGATAGCTAGCAAAATTGCGGCGAATTAACAATAGTTTTGTCAAAATATTGCCCACAACTTTAAAACATAATAAACTCCCCCTTGCGTTTTGTGACAAAACACGTATTACAAATCAAAGTCAATTGAATCTAATCTACCCAAAACCAATTGACTCAAATGAATCTTGCTTTTCCCATGTCCAACCTGTTTCCTGAAAAAAAAAAACTTAAATACCAAGTGCAAAAGCACATGAAACAGTAACAAGAATAAACACAGTTGAGATTGTTATTCATAAATTCAATCACATACTAACTAAATTAAGATACAATATCAATGTAAGCTAACACACAATATCACAAAACATTAAAACTTAATCTACCTAAACATTCAAATATCATCTCCCATCCAAAACAAAAAATCTCCTCCTCATTATAAAACAAACTAAAATATAAAATTGCATTGTAAAGTAAACTAAAATTTAAAATGCAATGCAATTCATCACCTCTCTCCCTTTTTTTATCACAAATGTAAAACAATATATAATAACTCAAAAATACAGTTGATTGCATGTACAAGCATAATCAATGATTAGTAAACCTTCCCACATACTCAATTCAAGTCTAAATGGAGCAAATTATATAAGTGACTCATGTGTGTTAAGTGCCACTAATTCCTTGTTATCAAGACTCCAATATTTATATTTGTGAAAAAGGACATACTAAATATCACTGTTAAATAAGTTTATTTATATACTAATGAAAGTAAAACCAATAATACATATTAGAACCTTGAAATGAAGAATTAAGCCCTGCGTACGGGGCTTAATTTCACAAGGGCCTTACAGGCCCCTCACTGTACCAGGGGCCCCACCACAATGTATTAAAAAAAAAGTGGTCCCCACCCCCATGTGTGTTACCTGGCACAGGCCCCTGTAAGTGTAGCACTGCTCTTAAATGAAACTCATTTTTCACGAACAAGTATTCTTTTATCCCCCTAAGTTTGAGTATATATACATTTTCTCTCTCTCTCACACACACACACACAGAGCAAGAATCTCTTTTTTGATAGTGGAATAATTCTTTTGAGGACCTGTCCAAATTATGTGACAAGTTGTTCTTGGCTGAAATTAAAAGGGTTCTGTTTGAGAACATCCCCATACCCTATATCTGACGCATCAGTTTCAATAATAATAGAGGCATTCGGGTCAAGAATTGAAAGGCATGGAATACTTTTGATAGCTCTCTTGACCTTTTGAACTGCTAAAGTACACTCGTGACTCCATGAGTCCAGGTGTTTTTGTAATCTTTTAAAAAGAGGTGCGCATATGATTCTTATCTCTTTGATAAAGTCTCCCACATAATTGACACAACCAAGAAATCTTTGAAGGCTATTTTTATCTAAAATTTCATCTGAAAATTTATCAGTGAATTCTAGACTTCTTTGAATTGGTGTAAGTGTTCCTAAATGAACGGTATGTCCTAGAAACCTTATCTTGATTTGACATAAAACGACATTTTTAGTTGAAACAGCTAAACCATTATGTTTTGCAACATGAATGAATGTATGCAACAAGAGGTAGCAGAAAAGGAGGAAGATGATATCAAATGTAAATTTATTTGATAATAATTTTGAAATACAATATTGAAATTTAAATTTAAATATTGCAATTGAAAATATTCTTAAAGAAAGTTTAAGAATTACAAGGATAATCTAAAACTTTCTTGAAGTGTTCTCCCGCTATATTACACTTGATGAAAATCGAAGAAGTCCTAATTTATTTATAGCTGAAGAAACAATCTTAAATTATTGAAGAATCTTGAAAAGTTGCTTGATTTGAAGAGCTTTTTTTTCTGCCACTTGTCTGCCACACTTGTCAAACTTATCATCTATCTTCCCGACTTTTGAAATTCGATGCTCCTTTATTAGAGTAGGTTTAATAAAGTAGTTTGTCATCTTTTGAGTGTCGACAAGAATAATTTATTAGCTGGCAAGCACAGATTGAAAATCATTTCTCTTGATTTTTGAGACCGATAATCTCTAAGTTCATTGAGAAAACTATGTCCATATAGTCATTTTGTATTCTTTTGAGTTTCTTCTTCAATTAAATCATCAATATCATAGCCAACGCACATGTCTTCATTGCTTTATTCATAATCTCCTGATCCTGAAGAAGAGCAATTTGAACTTGATTTCTTTGAAGATGCTTATGCAAGAGCAGCAATTTTGTCTGAAACAACTTGAAGTTCTTCCGGAGTAGAATATTGGTTGAACATTGCTGTCAGTCTTGATTTTTCAGTGAGAAAATCAGCCTTTTTGTCAGCTTCTTTTTGAGATAATTTTGGAATACCGAAATTTCTCTATTCTTGAATCTATGAATTGACGGCTTTTGGACAACAATTTGTCACATGGAATTTGGAATACCATTTTATTTTGAATCTTCTAACAATTATTTTGACATTAAAATCTTTGTTCTCTGGAGGATTTTGACTGTCATATATGGAAGTCCCAATAGAAAATCCAAGAAACTTTGAGATTGAGTGCAAACTGGAACAAAAGATTTTCTTGAGGCTTTAAAGACGGTTTTGCCTCTTGTTTGAAGTGTTCGAATCCTTGACGAGTAAGACTGGGTAAAATCGTTTCGTCAATACCAAAATATTTGAACTAATTTTGAAACCATTTTGAAAAATTTGATGGGCAATTTTGATGAAAAAGTATAAACCAGGAATGTGTAACTGGTCTAAAAAATAAAACATTGAGTCACGCCTCTTTGTAGTCCAAATAATTGAATTTGGATTCAAATGAATCATGCTCTGAAATATTCATTCTTTTAACTTCCAAATTGTGTAATCTCCAGTCTTCATAAGACCATACCCTTTGGATAGATATTTTTGAAAAATCAATATGTTTGAAATTTTTGCCATTTGGAGTGTGAGTAATAATTACAGATCCTGTTTTGATAAGAATCGCTTCATAAAACTCACGAGTCTTTTTGACATTTGATGGAAGAAAATGAAAGTTTGGAGGAAAGAAATCTTGTAAATATTCTTCTAAGGAAGAACATCTTTGAGTCCAAGAAGTTTCCATTTCGAAGATGGCAAATGAATTGATTTTGTAAAATATGAAAAATGTTTTTGAGGGTTAATATCAAGAAGTTTTCCTGTTCCAATTTGAAGGTATTTTTGATAATTTGAGGGTTTCTTTTCTAGAGTTGTTTGAGTAGGTTTTTGGAGGAATTTTGGCTATGATATTGATGATTTAACTGAAGAAGAAACTCAAAAGAATACAAAATAACTATATGGACCCGGCTTTCTCGATGAACTTAGAGATTATCGGGCTCAAAAATCAAGAGAAATGCTTTTCAATATGTGCTTGCCAGCTAATAAATTATTCTTGCCAGCCTTGCCGACACTCAAAAGATGACAAACTACTTTATTAAACCTACTTTAATAAAGGAGCATCGAATTTCAAAAGCTGGGAAGAGAGATGATAATTTTGACAAGTGTGGCAGACAAATTAGACAAGTGTGGCTGACACGTGGTGGACAAAAACAAAAGCTCTTAAAATCAAGTAACTTTTCAAGATTCTTCAATAATTCAAGATTGTTTCTTCAACTATAAATAAATGAGGACTTCTTCGATTTTCATCAAGTGTGATATAGTGGGAGAACACTTCAAGAAAGTTTTAGATTATCCTTGTAATTCTTAAACTTTCTTTAAGAATATTTTCACTTGTAATATTCAAATTTAAATTTCAATATTTTATTTCAAAATTATTATCAAATAAATTTGCATTTTTCAAATTTCAATTCAAAAATAGGTCACAAATTATTTTTCGATCACAAATAATTTTTTTTATAAGTCACAATTTAATTTTCGATCACAAATAAAAAAAATTTATAGGTCACAAAATCAAAGTGGTTGTAAGTTACAATTCATTTATCGATAACAAATTATAAATTTTATAAGTCACGGCTTATTTAAGGGTCACAAATTGTCAAATTAATTGGTCACAAGTTATTTTTCAGTCACAACTTAATAAATTGTGAGTCACAATCACATTTATTAGGTCACATATTTTGATCACAAATCAAAAAATTTCTAGATCACAATTTATTAATTGATTACAAATCATAAATTTTATAGGTTACAAATCGTAAATTTTATAAGACATGGTTCAGATTTTTAGGTTACACATTATTTATTAATTACAAATTATCGATCACAATGGTCATATAATATCCAATTTATTGGTCACAATCTCAAATAATTGGTTATATATTGATCACAATTAATCAAATAATTGATCACAAACCCTACCTCACGCTATCCCACTCATCACCACCTCACCACTACCACAACCACCCCTTCACCACTGTAGCCAACAATACAACCATCACAAATTAAAAAATTTATAGGTCACAATTACTCCAATAATTGGTCATAGATGCTATTCACCACTACCACCACCTACTAAACCGCCACAACCACCATTGTTGTCATTTGTAAACCGACTCCCAATTTGAAATTGCAAGCAAGTGCCTATAATTTCAAAAATTACACTAGAGGCCCCCGCCCTCAAATCATTACCCAAACCCCTATTTCCTCCATTTTCTCTATGGTTGTCGGCATCGTCGTTGCTTCGTTGTCGCCGGGCAATGTTGCTTGGTAACTCTACTGTTACCAACGTCGAGCAACTCTACTGTTCGCAGTCGTCGAACGCTAGCGCTCGCGGTGTTGTTGTCAACACCAGTGTTGGTTGCTACAAAGTTGTGTCGCAACGTACAGTGGAACTTTAGTGAGGCAGCATCACGATGCTGCTCAGTCGACACAGTCACATGTAGGCAAAGTCATTGTCGCTAAGAGCATTGCTGTGACGCAGCGTCATGTGCAACGGTGTTAGTACCGTTGTGAGTGTTGCTCGATCGTGATCTTCTGATGGCGATCTTTCGACGACGGTAAGAATAGAGAAAGAAGGGAAATAGGTAATCAACCGGTGTGAGAGAATGGGGAAGATGGAAAAGGAAGAGAGAGAGGAAATGTTAGGATTTTGATTAAATTTGGTAATTAGGGATTTTGATGAATTTTAGTGGTATTAATAATATTAAACATTTGAATTAATATCTGATTTTTATATAAATAAACTTTATATCTAATTTTAAAATTGGATCTTAAAAATTCTGATTTGATGTAATTACCACTTATGATTGATTATTAGCCCCGGATTGATTTAGATAAAAAAAAAATTATATTTATAGTAGATTTTGATAATAGTTGATGAAATATGAAATAAAAAAATTGCAAATCTTGTAAAATATGTGATTATAATTATTTATTGATTTTGGCTTAAATGTTAATTCAAATTTTAAACTGAGCCATACAAGACTTAAATTTTATCTCTCCCAATTTTTTAGAGAGAAATTAAGGAAGGGTGATATATTCGCACCATATTTTTCATAAATACACCATATTTTAATTACATTAAAATCTTGATTGATAGGGATTAAATCAACATTTTAATAGATTTTGATAGAAGATGATGAAATGCATGGTTGAAAAATTGCGGAACACATAAATATTTTGTTAACTTTGAATTAAATTAAATTAAATTTTAGATTTTAATCGGTACCAAACATGGGCCAAAGATCATACCTTTATTCATTATTTCACTTATTTCCTTAACTTTTTATTCATCACATTTTTATTTTAACATTGCATTAATAAGAAGATCTTTTCCTCAATTATGGTTTTCATCTAAAAATATTGTTAATATATTTTAAAATGAGGGTCAACTATTTAATCGAATTTTTACATTATTATTTATTTTTTTTATTTTGTTTTACTCTATATTAAAGAAAATTTTGGAGATAAATTATAATCAAGAATAATTTATATTAAGTTAAAAATAAGAATGCAATAAAAAAATTTGAGACATAAATATAATAATGTGTAAATGTTATAAACCTATCATATAACTAATATATAGTCTAATTATTAAATAGGAACTTACAGAAATACCTTTAAAATCAAAGGTATTTTGGAAAATAATTTGAAAAGTGTTTTGGAAATTAAAAAAAAGGTAATTGGCGCAAAACGTCCTTACCTTTGCACGTTTTTGTGAAAAA
>CAIGRN010000280.1:0-17612 GCA_903798345.1 Fraxinus anomala | reverse complement strand
TGTAATTTTTCTAAAATCATTTTATCTTTTTTATTCATTCTAAAGATTTTCTTCACTTTCGTTACTAGGCTCTGATACCAACTAAAAAGGGGCGCAATAATGAACAAAATATTTTGAGGGCTTAATTGTAATCTTTTAATATTAAGATGATATGGTTATAATTTTTATATTTAGGGTATTTTAGGTAGTTTCTAAAATTCAAAACGGTCAAAGGCTATATTGAAAAAATGGCCTTTTCATTTGAGCCATTTTCATATATTTCCCTCTTTACATTTATAGGGAAAATGGTTGCAGATGTGCTATCTAGTTCGACTCTAGGGTAATGATCGATTCCTAAGGCTATCTTTTCTCATTTCATTTTCTTTTTGGACTGTTTATCGATTATGGTTCTTATAATGAGGTAATGGTTTTTATTGAAACTATTTTTCGTAGATCAAATATTTCTTTCTCATTTTCATTATCAACATTTGAATTCTGGGAGAAGATAAAGAATTGGATTATTGCGCCGTGCCATTGCTTCTTCATTGAGCTCATTATTACCTTTTTTTCCAATAACTTTTTCATTTCTCTGTCTTCCTTTAATAAATAATGATTATGTTGTTTTGACGTTGGCTATTAATTTATCTTGACACCCTTTGGCTAAATTCTGATCAGTGTATTTGTTGATTGTAATGTTAGAATGGTTCGAGCAGATTGTTAGATTGTAAGGTGATGAAATTAGATAGCAGGGACATGATGGCTCCATGGGCCACTTGTTGAGGTAGTTGCCATGTGTTAGTGATTATATTTCTTGTAATGATGTTTTGTCATTCTAAGATACTACAAGTAAACCTTTTTTTTTTTTTTTTGACAATTTCAGTTTTTGTGGTTAACTAGTGAGGATAGTAATATCATTATCTTTGGAATGGAGCTTCCGTCCTTGCCTACTTGACTGTCTTCTATAATGGAAGTGTCTGTCTCTGCTTCTTGAGTGCCTTGGGTATGTGAGCACATGTAAAATTAGTTGACTTCTTATGTTTTATCATTACTTGAGAGGGATGTGGTTTAAGGAAATCTATGATTATGTTTTCATAGCTCTGTAACTTATCCTTTACTAATGAGCATAGATGATGTTGGCATTTTATCTCCCCTAGAGCTGAAAAACAAACCAAGCTACCAACTCACGAACATGGGTGGAGCCAGGAATTAATGGTACAGGGAACAAAAAAAAAAGATATTAAAAATAGTAGTCAACTAATTCATCATTAATAAATCATAAAACTACAGTATATGTCAAAGAGGCCATGGATTTTCATTTACCGTGTTTTCTTTTTTTACCTGAAGAGTGAAGAACAGAGACAGAGGGTCGGCGGTAGTCTCCAGGGGCGGTGAAATACTGAAACTGTGCTGAAGGTTCGGACTTCAGCGGATGGCCATCGTCTCCACTCTCCAGGGGCGGGTGAAATTTTAAAGGCTGAAAGTGAAGGTGAAACCAGAAACCGTGAAATGGGTGAAAGGGTTTGGGAATTAATTATTTCAATTGGGTTTTCAAATGGGCTACAACATTGGGCTTGAACTGTTGTTCAACAATGTGCTACAACAAATTTCCCTCTATTTTTAATACATCTGGGCTTGGACAAAGTGGGCTACAGCCTAGTGTAGCCCACTGCCAAATCCGCCCATGCTCACAAATAGTTGAAATATCATGTCTTCCTATGCCTCCATCGTCATATATTAAATCTTGGAAATTATTTGTTAGTTCATATTATGTCTATTCTTAGCGATGTTCAACTCATGTCCAGAAGCAAGTTTGTCATTTCTATATTGGTGAAGTTGTGTATACAATTTGTAGTCAGATTTAATTTTTGTTTCGATGTTTTCTTTGCACTATTTTGAATGAATTTTGACAAAATGAGTGAAAATACATCTTCTAAGTTTATTATTTATTTTTGTGATGTGCAGAGAGTTGATTATTTTTGAGATAGTTAAAATGTTGATCAAAGAAGCAAATTTTTTGATATATGGATCAACTATTTTGTAATAGTTTAATTAGTTATTTTGGAATAGTAGTCTACATTTTGTCATGTTGTATTAGACCGCATTCAATACTTTTGTACATTGAATTTATGAAAAACATGATTATATATGTATTGATATTTTTTATTTATTTATGTTTGATAATCAAATAAATAAATATTTTTTTAAAAAAATAAATGGACATTTACGGCATGCAGATAAAGTATGCCGTAAAAAATATCATCATTTTTACGGAATGAAAGTTAGTTTTGCACGCCGTAAAAAGTGTACTATGGTGTGCTTTTGTTCTTCTATGCATGTCGTAAAAAGATGTGAGTATTTATGGCATGGCTTTATACGGCGTTCAAGTGTACGCTGTAAATAACTTTTTATGGCACCTCAATTGAAACTTAAGTTGTTAGACATCGGCTAGTTGTCATATAGTCGATGAACTTATATGCCTATTGCTCAAAATATTGTTCCTAGGATGCTTCTAATTTTAGCTGCTTATATAAGAGTCCACATTAGCATATTTAAAGATTATCCTGAATTCTAATATTATGTAGCTCTTGTTTAATCACCTCGTTTTTAAGCTTAAGCATGTTATCACTTGCGTGTCGAAATCAGTTTTATTCAAAATCATACATGCATGATTTTTAACGGGGTGAGACTTAAATTCAGAACTTCTATCTTCTTCAATACCATGTTGAACCACCTTTATTAAAGCTTAAGTTGTTAGACATCGGCTAGTTGTCATATAGTTGATGAACTTACATTGATGCCTCCGCTTGCTGCTCAAAATAGTTTTGCTAGGATGCTTCTAATTTGGTTTTTAGTTGCTGATAGCTCATATTAGCATACTCAGAGATTATCATGGATTCTAATACTAAGTGGCTTTTATCGAACCACCTTGTTTCTAGGCTTAAGCATGTAATCACTTGCATGTCGAAACCAATTTTAGTCAAAATCTTCATACATGCATAATTTTTAACAAGATGAGACTTAAATTCAGAACCTCTATCCTCAACAATACTGAAGAAATCGGGTTTCGCACTAGATACCACTTAACAATTCACGGATTATCAATTTAACGACTTTTAAGTTATCAAATCGTTGTTACTTATTCGTTTTTAGTTTTAACCCTACGTGCGGAATTAATCAATCAAAAGCAATAAATCCCTTTTAATTGTTTCTAAATAATTAAGCATACAAGTCCAATTATTCTATGTTTGAATACCGTAGTAATATGTAAAGCAATAATAAACACCGATATGATGACGAAGAAATCCCAGTAAAAACTTCGGGATCAAGTCAGTTATCTATACTATAGACAATACGGAGTGAGTTACAATCGGATGTTATTTAGTCAACTCCACTAGACTTTCCGATCTATTTCTTGCAAACTCCAAGGTCTGCTCCAAGATCCGCTTCAAGATCTTCTGTAATTATTTCTTCCCAGCGGAATTTCAAGAACCTGCTCCAAGGTCTTGTGCTCTTCCTGTGATTGTAGTTTAACCTCCATAAACTTCTGAAATCCAACTGAGAGAGTACCTTCATATGATCAATAGAAAGAAGGTGGTGTTTCGGATTCAATGTGTTTGATATTTTTTTCAGATATGTGGTTGTATGATCTCAAGAAAAAAATATGGAATCAATGTATGAATAGGCTCTTGGATCTTCAAAGAATAATATGAATATGTTTAGAGAATAAGAACAATGAATAACCACACCACAATTCATGCATATGATTGGGTATTTATATGAGGGGGTAATTAGGTTGAGTGTGCCGGAAAAAATACTTCAAAACAACAAATTAGGATTTTCTGAATCGACCTGTAGCTCGAGCGAGAAGCTGACGACAGGCGAGAGGAGGGCGATAGACTATCTGCTTTTGCCGCTTGAGCGTCAACTAGGCGAGAAACTAGAGAAAATGTAGCATCATGTTTCTCCTATTTTCATACTTGAATCCTAGACCTCATAACTCAATTTATACAAATTACACCATATGTACTTGACTTTTACAACACATTACAAATTAGTCATTTTGTCCACAGAATTACCAACTCTAAAAACCCAACAAATACTATGTTGAACCACCTCAATTAAGAATTTAAGTTGTTAGACATCGGCGAGCACTACATATATGCCTCCACTTATTGCTCAAAATAATTTTGCTAGGATGCTTCTAATTTTGGCTTTTAGCGGCTGATTTAACCTACATTAGCATATATACTCAGAGATTATCTTGACTTCTAATATTATGTTTCTTGTCTAGGGATGGTAGTGGGTCGAGCCGAGCTCGTGGCTCGTTACAAACGACCTTAGCTTCTGCTCGGCTTGTTACTCACGGATCGAGCTCAGCTCAGCCCGTGAGCTCGTGGAAATTACATGCTTACCCCCCCCATATTCAAATTTTACATTTTCACATTTTTTATCCTATAAATACTATATTTTAGTAAGTAAAAGTGAAATGTCATAAACAACTTCACTCCTACAATTAATTAATTAATTAGCTTATATTACTCCTTCAAACACACCAAATCAAATACACAAAATTTATCGTTCAAAATCCCCAAATTAACGTGGAACCATCCAAACTTTCCCAAATCACAGTACCTCATCTGTTCAAAATCAAAATCTAAACTATGAACCCACAAATTTTCAAAACATCCCAAAGAGCTCTCATCTTCATGTCTCAATCCCTTTTACTCCAAATTTTGAGTATCAATTCCAATATCTTCTCTCTACAATTTAAAGATTATAGTATATTTTTGTCAAATATAAAAAGCGATAGGTGTCTTATAATACAATGATTGACAAAATATAGTATATATAAGTTGTCGAAGTACCAAATGTAACATATTTTAGTATGCATTATGTAATTTACCATGTATATCATTAATTTGACATAACATCATAACAAAATATGATTGATGGATGTAACAATATGTTATATATCATTGGCAAAACATTTTCTTCTCAGTTTAGGGATGCAATTTTCATTCTTGACATAACTTTCAAGATGAAGAGACGAGGAATTTATACGCACAAATTTTCTACATAAATTGCACGATTGGTTTTTATCGTTTGACCATGTTAAGAGATAAAATTTCACATCAAATAAAAATAAAAACATAGATCAACTTACAATGAGCGATTCGATCCGATTAAAACTCAAATAAAATGAGCATGTGAATTTTAAGATTGATTTGTTCAAATGAGTCACCATCATGCGAGGCATGTTAAGAAATAAAACTCCACATCGAATAATAAGGTTGATTTTTTAAGATGTGACCTCAAGTCTCAATAGAACAAATTGCAAGTTTAGTCTTCAGCATAGGAAAATGAAAAGATTGGTCTTAATATTTCAAAATAGGTGAATATTAGTCCACTTGGACCGTTTAGATCGTATTTTCGGTCAAGTCAAAAAATGGCAATCACGTGACAAATTGTTGTAGGAGAAAATGGGTAGTATGCTAACGATTAAAATAAAAAAGCAAGTAGTAGAAGAGAAAAAGAAATTTTAAATTTTGTTTTATATTTTCAATTTACCCTTGTAATAATTGGTTGACCACTCAAGACTTACTGGTAAATTTGATGTAATCGGTCTATTGTAAATAACGGTACAATTCTAATAAAACATAATTAAGTGAAACTCACTTGCACTTCAAATAATAGATGGTGATTAATAGTGCAATTTTTCAGTTATAATGTCTCCAAGACTAATATTTAATATTTTATTCTTTGACTTTTGTTGGAGATTGGTGGCGTACAGGGTTTCTCGGATGCAGAGGGAGGGTGTATGATGAGGAGAGTCACGAGCGCAAGTTTAACAGTGCGGCTCACACGAGTTGGCTCGTGGACAAGCTCTTAATCAGTGAGTGAAAATATAATTTTCAATAAAAATAAAACTTAACGAGCTATATAAGATTAGTAATCAAACAACCCAAATCGAGTTTTTCTAACATATTGTTTTGATAGAAATCTATCTTGTGACATGATTGATCGAAAATAAGATTTAATCAACTTATACTTTGAAAAAGTTCTATCGGCAAAGACAACAATGACATGAATAGTTAATAATACTATATGAGTAACACAAGCGTTCGCGAAACAACAATTCACTTTCTTAATGTAATCTAATACATCAAATGCACTATTAATTTCTATAGACAGGGACAGACACAGAAGTTTAAAGTTGGGAGACACAATCGAATTTACAAAGAAGAGAGAAATTTTACAATTGAAAATTTACGTCCAAAAAAATTATACCCCGTGTGATTTTGCATCTGAAAATTTACATGGGCATATAAGTTTTTCGAATGTTATTTACGTCCAAAAAATCATACCCCATGTAATTTTGCATCTGAAAATTTACATGGAATATGACTTTTTCGGTTGTAATATTTCTAAAAATTTTGATGTCATATTCTTAATAAAATTTTATAATAAAATGATGAAAATTATATTGAGAAATTTGTATCGTAAAAATAATAAATGTTAATGAAATAATTGATTTTTTTTAAAAAAATGCGAGTTAGACGTCTTTCTTTAACACTCACGTTTAACGTATTTTTAACTATTTTAGATATCTGTGTGCACTATTCGATATACCTATAATATAGTTCTCGAAATAAGTTTTGAGATGACATAAGAAATTTGTAGATTCGATTAACGTACGATCATCGAATTTTTTTTTTAAAATTAGCATATTATTGAAATTTAAATTTATTGTGATTTTGCTCTTGTTTGGTAGAGATTAAAATCAATTTTTAATAAATTTTGATAAAAATTAAACAATTATGAATTTCATAAAATATGTTATTAAAATTAATTGTTAACTTTGATTTAGATTAAAATTTAAACTTCAATCGATATCAAACATGACTTCATAAAAAAAATAAAAAATAAAAAATTCAAAAGTTGGTTGGGTTGGGTTGGGTTGGGGGGGGGCACGTGACCCCTGGACCCCCTGGATCCGCCCCCTTTCTGTAGATATCTCTTCCTTTAAAACTTTGAAATTTGGGATTTATTGTCGGTTAAAAAGTATTATTTCCAGGAGCAATGCCCATTGTACAGGGCATTGCATTCACAACCCTCACAAAAGGGTGTACCCTATAAGCAAAAAAAAAAGGTGGAGCCCACCCTTTTTGAGGGGCATATAAGGGCCCTGTGAAGCAATGCCCTGTACATAGGGCATTGCTCTATTTTCAGTGGCATAATGTACTCGTCAAAGTAACCATTGGAATTATATTGAAATTATAAAAAGGCCTACCCAAATATTTTATAATTCNGCTCTATTTTCAGTGGCATAATGTACTCGTCAAAGTAACCATTGGAATTATATTGGAATTATAAAAAGGCCTACCCAAATATTTTATAATTCCACTCTTATCAATATCCGAAATCATGTTATACTTTAAGTAATTTTCAAGGTTAATAACTAACATAACCAATAGATTAATCAATTTGCAATTTCTTTACATCTTTCTATTAGAGTGATTTTCGACGATTTGAAAATTTTAAATCGTAATTTAAATCTATTTTACACCACAAGGTATCTGGGCTCTTCAAGACCCATGTTCTCATTGCAGTAAAGGCCCACTCCAGGACTGACCCGCTACCTAGCGCCACATGGACCCCAGTCCAATGACGACATTCCACTGACAAAACAGTACGTAAATTAAACACCCCTGTTTTTACACTATTATTACAAGAATGCCATTGCCACAGTCGACGTCCAACCGTGCGTTTCTTTTCGCGCAAAAACGGGAATTTCATCTGAGAAAAGAAAAGAATAACGTTGTCCTACCGATCCCACTCTCTCTCTCTCTCTCTCTAGATATATAGAGAGAGATAATGAGTTGGTGGTATGTGATGGCATAAACTTTTTAGTTTCTCTTTATTCATCTGCCTGCCTCTCTCTCTCTCTCTCTCTCTAATTGCACATTTTCACTATCATAGTTGCTGCTTTCGTTGCTGTTGAGTAGCTAGCTAGGTAGAGATAAAAGGAGAGATTTCTACAGAGATTTTTTTAGAGAGAAGAGGAAATTGTTTAATGGGGTCATCTGGACAAGGGCAGAGCAACTATGATCTGTCGTTCAAGATCTTGCTGATCGGGGATTCTGGAGTCGGCAAGAGTAGTCTTCTTATCAGTTTTATTTCTAATGCTGTTGACGATCTTGCCCCTACAATCGGTACTATTCTGTTACTGTATCAATCTATTGAGATGAATGTGTAAATTGTAATCTATGCCCATTGCGAATTCTATATTGGTGGGTTGATTGATTTGAAAAAGATTGAAATTTAATTATTTAAGTGCTTTTTGCTGGGATTTGGTAAAGGTATGCGATCTGAAACTTAAATTTGTGTGTAAAGAGATGAATATAAACTTTTATATATATGTGTACTTATTTATTGATTGCAGTTGGTACTGAGGTTTATCCCAGATTTAATTTGCTGAGATTAATTGATGTTGTTTTTTTTTTTCACTTGATAGAATTAGATGTCACTTGGTATATGTCATTGTAAAGTAAGTTGCGTTGGTTTTCTCAGTAGATTGTGTGTATCTGTCCTTGTAAACCATATTTATGTAAGAAATCTTTAGTTAGCTATCGATCAACTTCGAAAGATCACGGAGACTATAATCGTGTTTGATATTAGTATGGTCACTTGTTTTGGTAGTACGACTTCAATTGCGAGTTCATGTTTTGTTTATATTATGTTGCAGCTAGAAAATCTAATAAGCATCCTTTAGGCGTTTATGGGTGGGGGCTGGGTATCATCTACTTGGTAAAAGAAAACAAAGAACAAGCTGTTGAAGGAAACATTTAAATGAATAAATTTGTCCCTTGTTCAACATGATGTTAGAGCATGCAAATGTCATTGGTACAAATCTCGACGTGCTAGGGAAAACAAAACCTAACATGCATGTGAGGGGGATTTGTGATTGTGAAATTTAAATGAACAAATTTCTTCTCTCTCATGTCTTCAGCTCTTAAATGAGATGGTTCAACACAAGTACCAGTAGCAGAACACAAAAGGATCGTACAAAATAAGCCATCTAGAAACATATTGGCTGTCCAGTAATTATGCAGACCATAGCGTAATGTATTCTCCTACTGGAAGCATCTCATCCACGACTATAGTTATGCTCTACATTTCCAAATATCTTTTTGACGCGCTAATTGTTAAACATAAATTTCTTAAGCTCTGGGCAAATGAAATGTCTTTTTCTAAAAGTTTGTATGTTTCTGTCAGTTCATTTCTTAGGTTTAATTATACTAGCTGATAGAATAATATCTTTCTCCATTCGTAGAGTTGACAGAATTAGAATTTCGAGAAACTTTTACTCGAATGTTATTATTATTCAGGTACGGATATTATTGGAGAAGCCTAAAATTGAGATCTGGTGATTTATAATAGTTTTCTTGTCTTCATTCCTTCTCTCCCATGTCCAGGTGTGGATTTTAAGATCAAATTGTTCACAGTTGGTGGGAAAAAGTTGAAGCTTACAATTTGGGACACTGGTTAGGATTGCCTTGAATCTTTTGTTTTATCCTCCCACCCCAATAACAGGAATTTGAATGACTTATACAGGATTTTCCTTTAGTGATGATATGGCATGTCTCATTGTTTATAATGTACTGGGTCACCTATTCGTTCATTTTCTTACTAAGCGGAACTGTAGAATTTACAATACATGTTGCAGCTGGACAAGAGAGGTTCAGGACATTGACGAGCTCATATTATAGAGGTGCCCAAGGGATTGTTCTCGGTAGGTTTTTGCCAAACCAAATTCACTTATTCTACCAGGTGGTTATCAAATATTTATTTTCCAAAGTTTTACTGGTAAAAATGACTTGTTTTCCACCTTTTGTTGTACTTCTTCGAGCATAAAATTGTTTTGTGCATGGAACAGTTCTATCTTCTTTTTGTATGAACAACTTATTGTCTTTGAGGATTACCAACGATCATGATGAGAGAATTCATGGTTGCATGTCACATAATAAGTGTGTTATATACTATATTGAGCCTTGTATATTAGCAAACAGTTATTCTCAAATTTTCTTAATGTGTGAGGATAATCTAGTAGTGCTGATTATTTTCTGGTTCGTGGGAATCATAATTTCCCCTTAAGTTCTTATATTGCTCTTGCCTTCTTATTTCATATTGCTCTTGCCTTCTTATTTCAACCATACTCGCTAGAAAGGCATCATAAACTACTTGCATCTGTGGTCCAATTAAATGAAATTTAGTAGTTGGGTGTTGCAGATGCATCCACCAAAGCATATGTACCTGTGGAACAAGTGAACCACTACTTTGATTTTCGTTTCGCTTTGTGTATGAATTTTTAACAAGAAAAATGGAAAAAGGAAGTAAACACACATGGCCCTTTTCATGAATGAGCATTTACATGGTTTTTCTATAAATCTATTTGGATTGGTTTGTGCACAATTTGTAAGGATTTCCATGATACAATATGCAGATGTCAGCGTTCAATTTTTATGGTTTCTATAACTGCACTTTTTCTTTTCTCATGGTATCCATTGATTAGTTTTATTTTCTGTTTGCTTTGTAGTTTATGACGTGACAAGAAGAGATACCTTTTCAAATTTATCTGATGTATGGGCAAAAGAAGTGGAACTTTACTCCACTAATCAGGATTGCATCAAGATGCTTGTTGGAAACAAAGTAGATAGAGTTAGTCTTTCGCTCTCTTTCCCTCACTTATCCCTTTTCGGACTTTTCTGTATGCTCAGAAATCTAAATAGGAACATGTGAGCCACTAAATAGGTTATGCTGACTATTTCTGTGTTGATAAGGGGCAGGCGATTAAATCAGATTGAAATGTCAGGTTCCTTAGCCTGTTTTTAACTGCTATGTTTCCCCGTTTCTTGGAAAATGGTTTTGCATTCATGGTTCTCTTTCAATAAGAAGAGATGACAAAATTGGTAAAGTTGTCGTGCCTTAATTCAATTATACCAGAATGTTTGACAAAGTATTTTTGGACTCTGCAATGTGCAAATTTGCTTCTATTTCATAGGGGACATTGTTGGGTGGTGGTTGAAGTGTAGAATTACATGACATTTAAAGAGTCACATACACAGTAGTTTCTGTTTGGGCGATGTCTACGGTTTCTTGTCAATTTTGTTCTCTTTCTATCTCAGTCCTTCACTTTAACTCGTATACATAATCGATGGAAATGAAATTCAGGAATCCGAACGAGTTGTAAGTAGGGAAGAAGGCATTTCCCTAGCGAAAGAGTTTGGATGTCTATATCTTGAATGCAGTGCTAGAACTCGGGAAAATGTGGAACGATGTTTTGAAGAGCTGGCCTTAAAGGTAAAGCAATACATTAATTCTGCATATGATTTCGAACTACAACTTGATTGTTGAACTTCATATTTTTACAGAGTGGAATAAAGTCCCACAAAGAATTACCTTGTGACGATTCTAATTACAGAATAATATGTTACCATTTAACAATGTTCATTTACCACATTCTTGTTGTTGAATGAACTTTTGATTCTCCCAGATTATGGAGGTGCCAAGTCTTCTTGAAGAAGGATCTACATTAGGGAAGAGAAACATCCTGAAACAGAAACAAGAACAGCATACACCTCCCGGTGGCAGTTGTTGTTCGTAAATCACTGCCAAATCGAGGCCCTGATGTAAAAGCCATTGAAAGGCATTTCCAATCTTGAGTTCTTCGACGACAATCTGCGATCAAATTATGTAAATGTAATTTCTTTTAGCTTGTTGTGCTCTGGATACATGTGTTCCTGCACTGGGATTGTTGACTAATAACATCTGTTAGCTTGTGTAAATTTGTTGGCACCATGTTTTTTTAGTCTTCACTGGTGTTCATAGTTACCCAAGTTGTCCTGGAAACAAAATTGCATGATTTTTTAATCATCAGATCTTATGTTTGGTATTTTTTCCGTCGCACTTGTTGTTCAATCATGCTCAGTGCCAAAGAGGTTGACACAGAAAGATTGACATAATATCACATGACATTCTATCATTGAATTGTTTAAAACACAATCAATTTTCATATTCAATCATTTGTCACCACCTATTCTGTCACTGAATCTATCAAAATCGTTCTGACAAAGTGGCATAACCCCTTGTTATTTTACAGCATCAACCGAACAGACCACATCTCTTATTTCTTGTTGGCTATTTTTCTTTATTGCTTTTGCCATTTTTTTGTTAATTTCCTTTAAGAACTTTTGCCTCGTTTATTAATGTTGTTTAACTTGTATAGTTGCCAGATTTTTTGGGGTGAATATCCACGGCTTTAATTAGGCATAACATGCATCCCTTTAAGGCCATTTGGAGGGGTTTTGAAAAGTCGAAAACTGCTCATGAGAAGAAATCACTTTTGGACCCGTTTGAATAATTTTTTAGGAAGTCATTTATCTAGTTAGAAAAGATTTTAGAGGATCCTGATTCGGAGTCATATAAAAGTCACAGCAATAACATATTGACTGAATCTTTGAATTAAACATTTTGGTATTCACAAAATGGGATAGGAATTATTCCAAATTCTAATTTGTTTGGGATGCAACACAACCAAGCATTGTTGAAAGAAAGTAACTCTAATTTAGTTATATTTTAGTAACTATTTTTTCCTCTGATACTTTCTATTAAGTAAAATAAGTACAATAAAAACAATAACTTATTAATTATTTTCCAACATCTACGTCTAGTTTGACACTATCCTCTATGTATAAAGTACAACGAGGGGACATACAACTTTACCTTGAGTCTCCCCTTTAATCTCGAATGCATAGACCAATTTGTACGTTTACAAAATGACACGATAACTTGGTATCAATTTACTTCGAATTGATTAAGAATAAAAGATAATAGGCTGTTCATTCATATAATTTAAAGCAATTATAAAATATTTATACATCATGACTCCAAGTACTCTACACACTCGGACATGTGAGTGTATAGGCACCATTTAACCTTTATTTGATTTGGTTAAAAATCATATTTTTGGTAGATTTCGATAAAAGTTAATTAAAAAGTTGATACAAGTTATGGATCTTGTTTAAACTCTATTTGATTTTGACGAGTTTTTATCAACTTTTTTAATTAAACCAAACAAAGGCTTAATTTAACCACACATTCAAAATACTATTCATTATCATTCACATATTTCTTGATCCCATCACCATTCTTCCTAAAAATTTACTAATATTTTTTTTAGTAATTTTATTTATCCTCATCATTATAAATCATCAGTGACGTGACAATTCATTATTTTTCACATTTCTCTCTTTATCCCACTCCCCCCTTTCTCTCATATAAATTGTAATGTTCAATCTCATTATTTTATATAAATTGTCATGTCATCGATGATTTATCATGATGATAAATAATATTATTTTATTTTTTCTTTCCTAACCGAAGCCAAATATGCTCAAAAGTTTTCCATGGTTGTAGGCTATGATAACCATGCTGCTCCGATATCATAATGGAGTACATGTCAATACCCATAAAACAAGGGAGCTACTTGTCATTTAATTAATGGAACAGACTATTTTTCTTGTGATCATCATATGAACCTAATTCAAAACATCTAATTCTTTTGGTGGTGATGCTCTCTCTCTCTCTCTCTCTCTCTCTCTCTCTCGCACGCACTACTGAGGCATTTCCTAGAGGCGCCAAAATGAGCAAAAGGGTTTTGGAACATTCAAATGAAAGAGGAAAGAACTACAAGACTGTAATATGTCAGCATGTCACAAATTCACAAGTACACTTCAAGAATTCAACTAATGATGAAGATAACATAAAAATTATGTAAATAATTAACAATTTTCGTGCTGATCAGATAAATTAGTTATGGCAATCAACCAAAGGAGAGGCAGAGATGACTAAGACTTGTTCTTTTGATGCAAAAGAAAACTTGGAGTATTCTCTGTAATCATCATCATCGTTTTCTGGTGCTGCAGGAAGATTAAGGTCCAATGCTAACAGATTTCTTGATTTCTTGGCTTTCAGAGACTCAACTTGATCATGATTAGGAACTGTTCTATGTCTTCTCATATGACCCCCCAAGGCTTGACCAGAAGTGAATGCAGCTCCACATATTGAACATTCATGAACCCTAAATTTGTTATTTTCTTGGCTGCATAAATCAGTACTGCACCTTGAAATCTGATTTGTGCCATGATCATCACTGATTTGGAGTACATGCTCTTCTAGGGTTGTTGTCTTAGGTTTCTTATGACTTGCTCGATGCCCACCAAGTGCTTGGAAAGAAGGGAAACATCTGTTACATGTTTTACACTGGTAAACATTCGACCTCATAACCGCAGTTTGGTCACACGATTTTTCTGTTTTTCCTTTAGCCAAAAGAATCAGACAATTGGCCATGTCTTCTTCTTCCCCCTCCTCCGTGGCTGCACCACCAAAACCGCCACCAGTGACTTCCGCCGTGCTACATGAGCTAGTAGCCATGGTTAATGAAAGCAGGGAGACGGGCCTTTGCCGCTTCGTGCGCTTTCCTCTGATCATATGACTGTGATCCCTAATCACCATTAATTCTTGAGGTTCGAACATCTTTTTTTTTTCTTTTTCTAGAGGATGTAGCCGTGTATAGTAAGAAGATCAAACTAATTTTCTTTGCAGTCGCAACTTAGGATGTTGCATTTATATGCAGGCAACTTGAGCCGGTGGAAAGGTATTGTCGAGAAGAGAGAGTTGTAAGAAGAAGTATTGTGGAGGTGAGGAAATGAGTGAGATTCGGTTGGCTTTGAAGCAAACCCATTACCTTTTTGCACCGATTCCTTGTGGAGGATTAGAGTGCAAGCCTGGCACCATAGAATTTGCGGTGCACCACTCCCACTACTATATGTTTCCTTCCCTTCCTTATTTTTACATATTTTAGTATTGAATAATGCTACGAATAGCAACTAGTGCTCAGCACGAGTCTAGTTAGTCATAAGAGTCTATATAATAATGTTACTTAATACTAGTTTAGATGCTAGTGAGGTCCACTTACAAATGTTCAATGAATCATATTGTATCCAAATTTCGTTGGAAATTTAAATATGGACCTTCACCGTAACCTAGACGGATGAATGATGCTGGACGAGTTGATATTTCGATGGATTTTAACAATTTGCTCTTTTTGGGATTGAAACTAACCTAAACTAAAATTTAGTAGATGCGTGTAATTATTGAGATTCACGAGCTATTTTTAAGCATGGATTGTATAGAATGACGGAGAGTGGTTTAACTACTGTGTTTTTAAATCTAAATAACTAATTCAGTGTTGTTGACACAACCATATGTTGACCCAAAAATCACTCCAGCTTAGTGATTAATTAAATTCATTACTTTGTTAATATAGTATGTTTCAACTTTCACCAATGATTAGGGTAGGTAAAGTACGGAATGATGGCACATTCTCTTTCTTAAAAACATGGATTAGCTTTATATGCCACTATTCACTTGCCTTTAATGATGGCCAAAAATTATAATTATTTATGAAATTTATCATTCAAAGGTAGGGATTTTAAGTGGGGCAAGCCGCTCTTCGCCTCGGCACGCTCCACATACGAGCTGAGCTATGGGCATGAGCCGAACAGTGAATACCACGAGTGAACCGCTTTACTACTCGCATGAATTAGTTTGCCAGAATATTGTTACTACTTACATGGGGGCTACGGTCCCCAAACCCAGCATGACTACCTACTATCAAGCGGCATGCCTTGCTAAACATAGATGCAAATGTTAGATTTTAATAGCTCTATCGACCATTCAACATACTACCCAGCAAAGACATGGTTATCTAAAGTTGATTATTTCCTTTGTAGTAAACGTCGAACCTATTGTGCCCCATTGCGAGTGAAAATGCAATTTTCAATTAAAAAATTACGATTGTATTATTGAGTAAATCAGCTTGAGCCAACTAAGCAATTGTATTGGCCTGGATAGAATGTAGAGATATGTGACAATAAAAGTAATGTTATTTAATACTAGAGTCTTAACACCGATTACTGTTACAAACTAGATCGATACTAAACATCCCTAATGCTACGTAGTATTATTGATTTTTCTACACGCCACTTAACATGATAACACATTTCACATTCCAATGTATTGTGACAAAGTATTTTGAACGAGCCAAGGAAACTTTTTGTCACCATGCTTTATATAAACCTCTTACTTAGCTTCTGTTTGACAATCATTATTTCAAAATTATTTTTCTTACATACTTATTTTTAACCACGCATTACATAATAAAATATTCTACACGTAAATTAAAAAAAATTCTCTATTTTTAACCACATATTCTTCAAAAAATCACTATTTAAAACTCCATTTTACCCAAATGTAGTTGGCAAACAATGGCTTAATTATCGTACTTCAAAGAAGGTAAAATTAACCTAAAATTATAATAGTACACTTCTATACCGTATATAATATGTAGATAAATTCATTTTGAATATCAAATCTACTACTTTCTATCGACATAGCTGAACTCACTTATTCGGTTGGCATGTATTCTCGTGAAAATTGTTAGATATTTATACAATAAATATAATATGTGAAAGAAATAATTAATTTAGATGAAGTGCTCAATTGATGAAAAGTGTGGAATTTGTGTTGGGGGTCGGGGGGTTTGAGTTACATTGGACCTTGGGGGCCTTTGGGTTCTTGGACTTTCTTGATTCTAATAATAATTTTTTTTTTATCATTTTCGGTTTCGAAATTATTTAATGGGTCAATTAGCCAGTAAAATATGACCGTTTTTAACTGTTCAGTATTAACAATTCATTACCACTAGTTATAAATATTGCAAATAATACTGGATCATGGTGGAGGTAATTACATCATTTTTCTACCTATATAAACACATATCTGGGCATTAGAAAATTATTACAAATACGAAATTGTATCTTCCTATTCAATAAAATATTATACTCAATTTTATATATTTTCTAGAGAACACTTGAGAGTTCTGAAAATCATTTGTGATTGCTGCACAATTGATTTATTTGATCGTTATATCCTGGAGGTAATTGTCCACAGAGGTCGCAGCAGTTATGATGGACAATTTCGCTTTAGGACATCGAGTTATCACGAAACTCGATCAGTCGATAAGTTTTATTTCTGCACTTTACTATATTGCAACTAGTAATATATCTAACAAGTAAATATATTCCCGGAAAGGAAACATACGTGACATTTTCATTTTAAAGTTGAAATTCGAGTACTGCACACTTGAAAGTAAAATATCGATTGGTTGTTGATCACTATAAATTGCGTGAAAGTAGATGGTCCAACTTCGAAGGTCAAATAATTTTAGGGAAAAAAAATGTGAATGAAAGATCTCACTTAATTGAATTAAGTCCATGATTAAAATTGGAAATTTCAATAGATAAATTTTCTCGACATCCACAACACTCTGTCGTGTTTATTGTGTTAGATACATATGAATGATCTTTAATTATATTGTGAATGTTGACAAAAATAATCTTTAATTATATCGTGACTGTTGACATATAATTATTTCTCAAGAAAAAGAAGAGAAAACAAAGTTGGACAGCAAATTATTGAGAATAGTATTTTAATTTTAATTAGAAAGTACT
>CAIGRN010000273.1:0-20405 GCA_903798345.1 Fraxinus anomala | reverse complement strand
ATTATTTTGAAATATAGTAATGATTATTATATTAATTAAATATAGCATTCTATTATTTAACACAGTCCTCGTTACAAAATAAATTTTAAAGGTGTATAATATTTTAATGTACTAACGTATACTATTTTCAGTAAAATTTACTTGGATTATAATATAAAATATTTAATAATTCCTACAATTAAACAATCTTCAAGTTTTTGAAAATTAGACAACTGAAAATTTAAAGTATTAAGCCCCTGTTTTCCATTTTATCAAACATTGTTTGCTACAATAAACAATTATCACCACATATTCACTCAATAAAATATTCTATACACAAACCAATAAAATTATTTTATTTTTCAACCACACATTATCCAAAAAATACTATTTAAAATTCTATTTTTTCTTCCAAAATGAGAGACAAACAAGCACTAAGACCCTTTTGAGGTAAATGATCCGGGATCCCAATAGCACACATTAATTTATTGCTTAGACCCACAATTGTCATTGCGTTTAAAAATGGCTCCAAAAAGTTTCTAAAAAATTTTAAATTTACATTTTTTTATAAAAAATAGGCCCGCTTAAACCGACAATATGCAATCACATGGGTTGATACCTTTTTCAAAGCTTTGGCACCATTCAAGCTTTTTATAACACTAGATTCAAGTGGAAAGAGTTATATTTACCGAGACAAATGCAATTATCTCAATAAGAAATAGCTTCGCTTCTTTCTACAGGGTCACATAACAGTTCGTTTAAGACCTTTTGCTGAATTTATCCCTCTTTTATTCTTTTACAAGTCATGGACATTTATACGTAGCATGGACCTAAACTGCATAGGCAGCATTTTGCCATTGTGCAAATGAAGTCAGAAACATTTGCTTGTAAATACTTGAAATATTTCACTTTGGTAGTAAAAGAAAAATACAGAGAGAAACGAAATACTAACATCGAACTACACGCAAAATACTAACATCGAACTACACGCAAAATTTGGCTAAACATCCTTTTTGTACACACTAACCAACCTAGGAGAAAATTTACAGCCAACAAAGGGGAGAGATTTGTGCACGCACATTAAATTGACAGCATGCCTAGATTTCGGACTAAGACTACTTTCTTTGTCTATACATTGTCATAACATTCCACCCAAAACAAAACACAGGCAAAAATGAAGAATTCGTTATAAGCGCTATTCCTAACAAATACTCAAAATACGGATCATGACCGTAGTATTCTCCAAGTGACGCAGCTCCTCCGTGAAAGTTGCATCCCACTCAAGACTTCTGCGTCTGAACACAGAGATTAAAGTTCTTAGTCACAACTTTGAATTTTATGCTGATTCCAGTTAAAAGTACCCAACTGGAATCCCGATGCATGCTTTTAAATAATGAACCATGAAACTCTTTTCAATCTGGTTCACCTACGTCTCCAAGGTCGACTCTGTCTATTAGCAAGTGAAGGTCCCTTGGATTACCATTACAGGGCAAATCTAGCGGCCGCATAGGAAATTGTGCACCAAGTTTTTCAAGGTGAACGTGACTAGTCTGCTGCTGGTTCCACCTCCTTTTCCAACAATGATGTCCCTTGAAAAATTGTCAATTGAAGGGTCCTCGTGTACTTGAACATCTGATCAAGAAAGGCAATCAAAGTTTAAGAACCTAATCAAACATTCCCACCAGTACAAATAGAGAACACATGCAAAGCACTTTGACTGATCAAAGCCTTGATGAAAAGCCATTAATATAGATACATTATTGAGATAACAACAATTAATTCCCACTCATCCCCCTAACCCAAAAGGGTAATGAGAGAGAAAGAAAGAATTTAAAAACCCACCATTCTAATCCATGAGCTCCGCCATATTTAAGAATTAGAATGAGATAAAAAATTTAAATAATTTAAACTAAGTAGGTTTTCCATTTTCTTGATTTCAATTGGATTCTAATAAGCTTAAGATTGATTATTGCATCAACAATTACTTGAAAAATGATGCAAATGATAAAAAATTTATTATTGTTAACCATCTTATCTAAAAGCTCAAGCGGTTAGAAAGGATCACGCGTGTATCATTTAAAGTTGTCTTCAACATGCCTCTTTACGAGTTGACGTGGTTCATTTTTACCCATCAAAGCCTGAAACACATGCACTTTCATTAAATGGGAGGCAAGACTTGAACTGAGACTTTTGCCGCCTTTAGTACATGTTGAACCACTTGATCTAAAAGCTTAATCTGTTAGAGAGGGGGTACATGTATTCATTTAAATCTTCAACAATTGTCATGTTATATTTCTGCATATTACAAAGCAAGCAGAACAAAAACGAGGGAAATCATCCCTAAGAGACTCGTGGAAGTGCACTTACTTTTTCGTCACTCATCTTTCTGAAGCCTAACTTCCTCGTCCACATAGATTCAGCTTCCTCAGCAGCAGGAAGTACCAGAGTTTTTACGTTCATTGACGCCAGTAGCCTCTCGATGCACGAAAACAGTGCTCGAAAGTAGCCCTAAGCAATAGAAGTTTCCACAAGTTAACGGTGATTCACAGTAAGGTTTTCTGAATTGGCAAACTGATCGAACGAAAACTCAGTGACAACAGAATAAACCCTTTGATGGGTAGAAAACATAACTATCCCCACTATTTTATGTACAAGACCAGCTCAACATATTAGCAACCTACTTTTCCTTGCTTCGATCTACTTGTCGCCACTAAAGGAAGCTCAGCTACCTCTTGTCCAAAAATCCGGATAAGACCAGCCGATGCAACTACCGACCTGAAATGTAATTATACACCCACTGAAATACTCAAGAAAATAAATAAATCACGAAATGCTGGAACAAATGTATGGAGGTTCACAAAAATGTAGGTAAAATTCAACAGACTTACTTTACAATTAAAACAACACAATACATCCCACTAAATTCTTGCCCAGATATGTTTCTCCTGCACAAATGTTGGAACAACCTTTTTAGATTAATTGAATGAATACTATAAATAAATAAATCAATCAAAAAAAGTATGTATAGGACCCATAAAAAACAATTAACACAGCTTTTAATTGCCTAAAATATGTAAGAGCTTTAAAATATTATCAGCATTCATTATGCAAAACAATTGGTCCATCTGAACTAAAATTACATGCAATTATATAATACTAAAAGTATAATGCCTTGGCCCAAAATTTATATTTTCACAGTACTATTAGCTTTATGCATGAACCATCAAATAATAACTTAAATTAAAGCTATCTGTATGCCATTTGAAATTCTTTGACCACTTTACACTGATTGACTTATTTGGTAGTATGACCAAATTCTGATTGTTATGTACAGCATCACACTAAAGTGACTAAACATCTAGTAACCATTACAAGAATCAACTTAAAACCTACTTTACTTTTAACGAGCTACTACCTGGTTATGAATCATCGCATAATTCTTTTAAGTTAATCTTAAGGAGTCACTAAACTGGAAAGAGAGCAACCCAAGTAACAAATAAAAAGCTCAGATTCGTGTCTAATCCATATAATCTCCCATTATTTTTGGCCGCACTAGTTTCATGGAGAACGCATTATTTTTCCCCATATTCTCGGGACAAGTTATTTTACCCTAACATATCTACATGAACCTTCATAGAAAAACCAAGAGTAAAATCCAAATTTCAAACATAAATACCCCAGAAAAATAAAAATTAAAAAAAAATTGGCCTCATTTGTCTCATGGAGATCAGAATGCTTTATTTTTTCCCACCATTTCAGTATAAGCTGTTTTTTACCCCAAACTATCTACACGAACCTTCATTAAAAAAACCTCGTGAAACACAAATTTCAAACCTAAAAAGACCTCAGAGAAAAAAATTCTTAAAAACAGGAAAGAAATCATTTAGCTATCCTTCTACTGTTGGAGAAAGCGAATCTAGAAAAGATCTTCACACTTCGAAATTGATCCTGTCCATGTGTAACAATTTCGAAGTAAAAAACAACCTCCAACCTAAGTTCTTCTAGGCAATCACTGTGTTTCTAATCAACATAAAGATAATGAGCTAAACACCAGAGGATGAAAGTGAGGCAACTTACCCATACACCATAACAGGTATGAGATCTCGACCAGATTTGGCAATAATAGGATCAAAGCGCTCCTGCAGAAGAGATTAGACATGAAAATAAATTAGAAGACTTCTTTTGAAAGTACATAAGAATATCTATGCCAAGAACACTATCCAGGTCAACAGAGTGCCAGCAATTCACAACAAATGTTAGGCCCATATATGTAGAAGATTCAAGGAGTGGAACCTACCTAATATATTGGCTTTATGCTCGCACAATTTTTAAAAATTCAATCAGTTAGTGGAACCTACTGATATTTTGCAAGTTGAATAGCAAATATTCCTGTATCGAAGAATATAAAACCAAACAGCATTCCATTGTAACATGCGCACTTGGTTGTGCTAGCTTATAGAAGAAGTATAACACTATCCCGAAGACAGTTCATAAGTGCACTAATGAGAGCTCCTCTCCTGATTTTTCCAAATGCAAAATCCTATTTAAAAATTTCTGTTATATACTAGGTTATTTAATAATTCAGATGGTCCTTGGAACTGAATAATCTCCTTCAAGTTGTCAAGCCTTGCTCTAATTCAAACCAAAGAAACAACTGATGTAATCAATGACTCCCACCGACACCCACACGCCTTCTTTCCCTTGACAATTAAAATGTGCAACATTGATTCCAAGTCATCCATCTCAATTTCCAATGGTACTAATTTGCTGCTTCAATCAGCAATTTTTTGGTAAAAATTTATGGTAGAACATGGAGATGAATTTGGCTCTCAATCTCAATTTTGCAGGAATTTAGTCTACATATTTAAAAAGAGCTTAGACTCTGATCCCTCAAAACTCATTTTTGCAAAAAATGATTCCAGAAGCCACCATATTGCAATGAACTAGTAACAATTGGACTTCTGGTGCAAGTCCATGGTAAGGTATAGAACATCTTTAACTTCTCAAAATAGGCTTCTAAAATCCAGAAATCCATTAGCTTGTTCTGCCAAGCACATGTATAATATTTTCAAATTCTAAAAATTCTTGCTCTCTGTCTCCCCACTTCCCTCCCTCCCTACCCGCTCACACATCTATCTACATATCTGTTGTACAGTGAGAGAGAGAGAGAGAGAATTTCTAGGATGCGTAACCGTAGTTTCTGATGAATGAGCAACAAAAAAGCAGAATTTTCCCGCCAAGAAGCAAACCACTGGTTCAAGTTCATAACATAGACACATACTAGTTGGCTATTGTAGTTGCAAAAGTAAACAAAATAAAAGAAATTATTTTTATGAACGTGAAGTAACATCTCTATGGTTTGAAGGAACATCAATACCAAACTATAAAACGAACAAAAAATTAAGAATTCAATAAATAGAATCATAAAATGTCTTGACTGCCTTCAATTTTTATTGCTTAAACAAGAGGCAAGCTAATAGAAGGCTTCGTACTCAAGAATACTAGATATTGAAAAGCTGCTCGATACTTGATTATTATAAATGTATGGATTATAAATACTTGCATCGATGTACCAATTCTACAATCATAGCCTATGTTTGATTAATGCTTATAAAATGTTCATAAACAGGCAAACCACTTTTTACCCACACATTTAATGGGACCCACAACTACTCACTTATGCACCATTAATTTCTATCTATTTATAAATTTAAACTATTTATAAACACTTCCCAACAAGCTTATAATCTAAATTCGGCCCTTTCAAGCAAAAGTTAGCAAATGTAGAAGACACTCTGCAAAAGGTAGGGAGAACAAAAGGTAAAGAGAAGAACTTACACGAAAGATTGCTGCAGCACGGGAAAGCAGCAACAAATGCTCTGGATAACGACTTTTTCCACTTAAAATTCGCCAGTGAATATCATTTCTATAACTATCACTTAGACCTCTCTCTGCATGCTTCGTAGCTAGTGCAGCCAACACAGAAGCTGGAATCACCTCAGGTCCACCGGAAGCAAAGTTCTGAAGTGCGACATAAATCTTATGGCACTCATTACAACAAAACCATTTATCCTCGGGCAGTTCCTGTACCAATTTGGTAAAACATCAATTAATCCCATAGGGCCAATGATCTAATACTCTCTTGAGATAAACATCTCACACTTACTTTCAGATCACACAGCCCAGATTTCCGCAGGCAACCAACATGGTATTCCTTCTCACACTACAAAAGAAGAGAGTAAAAATATAATATACTAAAACACCTGAAAGAGGATAACTTAGTGCTGATGGAGATAAAGATGAAGCCCAAAAAGATACCTGATCACAGAGTATCACGGTTTGGTCATCACAATTTGCAGCACTAAAGTCCTGGGACCTATTGAGCATGAGAAAGGAAATTAATGAGCAAAAAAATGACCACATAAGCATTGATCTATTTCAACCTTGATTGATATTTGAAGTATATGTAGAATGTGTAGCACATGTTAATCAACCAATTATCTATCAAGCTGACGAAACTTCAGGTTAAAAGGCAAGTATATATTATAGATCAATAACCAAAAATTCTTAGTTGTTTTACGTAGAATTTCACGTCTGTATGCAGCATTGATTCCAATCACCTAACCAATTTCTCTTACCCTTCCATAGCTTTATTCATTATTAGGTAATTATTATGTATCCATCATTGGTCATATGCCCCCTTTTGCATTTTTTGCCTTTGCCCCACATGACTTCACACATCATTGCACAATTTTTATTTTGGTCACTCACCAAACTAAGCTGACTATTTTATACAGCTACAGCTGCTAACACTATAAAATATCATGTACGGTTTTTATTTTGGTCTTCTAAGCTGAATATTTATAGAGCCACAGCTATTAGTGTATTCACCATTCCTCACATGCCGCCATCTGCACTTTATCCTTTGGCTCATTGTAAGAACAATCTTGTTACAGCAAGTTGTCAGCATTAAATTCACCAAGGATTGAAAAGTCTCTATGTTCTCCCGTTGATACATCATGTATATTATGCATTAATGCTAAATGCCAAAGAAGTTTATGTGAAAAGTAGCCTACTCCCAAACCTATTAAAGGTTACCCCTCCAACACAAGCAAAAGAATATGACGAACAAAAAAGAGATCCATATATTTTTAAATGAATAAACTAGCCAAATAAAGCTTACTTAGCTTAAGAGGTTGAATACGTAGGGAGTTCTGGGGAAAGAAACATTTCAAGCTGATTATTCACTTCCTAATAGAAATTGGCATGCATGCTATTCACTTCCTAATAGAAATTGGCATGCATGCAACAATCCACAATCAAAAGGAAAGTAAATGAATAGACAGCTAGAGCAACAAACCTGCAGACAACACAACCACCAGGTCCGGACTCTGGTGCTTTAACAACTCTTGTCAGCCGAATGATAATAGGTCTTGACTCCCCTGCTACTCTCTTACAAGGACCAAATTTGTCTCTGCAGAATGGACAGTGCCAATCATTGGCAGGGAGACATTGTAAACCCAAACAAGCTGCAAGAACATGTTCTTCATTGTGATTCAACCATCATAATGTTACAAACTAAAGTGGAAGGTCCTTAAAATGTAGAAGATATAATCTAGTCCCTTCCAAGCTATGAAATAACAGCCAAATGATTTAGAGCCTTAAATGATAGTAGCATAGTAGCAGTAGAGATCATGCAGTAAAATAGCTTACGCCAGAAAGCATTTTATAGCACAGTGAAATGCCACCAGCGGGCTACCCAGAACAAAGAGAGAGAAAAAAATAATGGGTGATGTGAGCGTATCCCCCCACCCAAGAAAATAAAATGTACACCAAAAATGAAAAGAAATAAAATCATGAAATCACCTTATGTGCAAACATATTTTAATGAAGTGAAAATGCGTATTGATATTATTATTTGAAAGTATACATCGTATGACTTCAGCAGGCATTAACCTTCACAATCGGTAAAATATGGGCATATCAACCATAAAGTATCATGAGAGGAAGTAATCTGATAAACCCCCTATCCGGTTCACATATTCTAGAAGGCCCAGTAAGGAAAATGTAATGAGTGGAGGGAATGAAAAACAGAATGAGGTTGGAAGGGAAAGTGGTTAGGAGTCAGTTAGGAAAACATTATAAATAAAGATAGTCAGGGAGGGAAACTTAGGCAATTATTGAGTGGGGTAAAGGAGTATCGTTGTTATCTTCTTATTTGTAAATCATTACATTTTCTTTCAATCAAGAATCTATTAAAGTTCTGTTCTCTTTTCAGTTTGAGTCTTATCATAATCATCCATTACTTTTGGGTCCGAAATTGACGGAGAAGCTTATTAATTTGAGAAAGAATAATCGAAGGACAAGAAGGAGAAAGACGATCATAGAGAATAATTGAGGGCCAGAGAAATAGATTTAACATATAATCAAGGGTGTCTGTTACATTAAATAAGCCTTCAATTTATAGAGTAAATAAACTGAAAAAAGCTAAAATCAAATGAACTTCTAATAAACTAAAACTTTATCGAAATATTAAAACTAACCTAATCTAATTTAACTACTTATAATTCGAATTAAAACTCTATTAAAATTCCAACTAATTTCTATCTTTATCTCCATCAAAAATATAACAGCTAATCATATAATACAAAATAAATCAGGTCCACGTCCATTCAATTAATAGGGATACAGATGTCCATGTTTATCAACTATTAAGCTTATTTGCTGCAATCTAAACTTTGTTTGTAATATCAAATAAAGAGATGGAATGCTATAAAACAATTGGAAGCTAGTCTTGGTAGAAAAAAATGAGAAACTTATGCGGTGGAAAATTGAATTGTACCAACAACAGAGAACAATAGTGACTGACCTTTTTCAAGCTAGCCTACATCTACATGAACTATGAACACCCATCTTTCCCTTCAATGTTCAAAGTAAACCAGAAAAAAAAAACACTGTTCGTATGGTTCCCTATACATTTTGGCCTTAAATCAATAATATGAAGAGCATAATTATTAGTGACCAGTGACTATAAAAGAGAATGATCACCAATAGACCATCTCAAAATACTTCATTCGATTCAAAAGTTTTTAACTGGTTTTGGCACTAACATGGACTTGGAGCCTGAGAAAGATTTGAGTTTCAAAAAAAGAATCAAATATAATATGATGACACACTTAATCTAAAAGCTTAAATTATTAGAAAGAGCCACATGTATATCATGTAAATCTTGTCTTCAACATATTGACTACCAAAGTGAGTTGTTTATTGGTGAGTTTCAATATTAAAATAAGGCTAAATTCGGCTCATGTTTATATAAACGGTTTATAATCACTCAATCCATTTTTTAACCACACATTTCAAGGACCCACGAGTACTATCCACTTACCACCACTCATTTCTATCTACTTATAATTTAAACCGTTTATAAACACTTCACAAACATGCTTTAAAGTAGAAGATAGCAAAACTTACAAAGAAAACTTGATTAAACCACAAAACTAAAGCAAAATAAAATTAATTAAAGGAAAATACCTGTATGAAAAGCCCGAGGACAACCATTACATATTGTAATTTCCCCTCCATCCCCGCATATGGCACACATATCATCACTACTACCGCTGGCAAGATTTTGACCATTCGCCAACATTAAAGCTATATCATGAAGTGTCAAGCCACTGGATGTATAAATGTGACGATATCTGTGAAAGGATAGAAAACTTAGAATGATGTGTGTTAAACCTAAAATACAAGAACAATTTAGTCTCTAAGAAACTTATTACGGTTGACGCTTTGCTGCCCATCCAGCATGAGCCTCAAACTGGGAGGGACTAATCTGTAACCAAAAGAAAAAAAACAGAATGAATCAAATGGCAAAAAGGAGGAGACAGGACGAATAGGATAGGTTTTTACTTGATTTAGTACAACCTTAATGCTCGGACTCTTCAAAATGGACTAAGTACCCGTGTTGGACTTGACACGATATGGGTATGAATATGTGATATGTGTCAGATTCTCCAAGTTTCAATAGGGCCTTCGCCGTTTCTGCTTCTTTCTTTCTTTCTTTCCCCTTTTTGCTCTCTGTAAACCTAGCGTCGCCGTTTTTTCTTCTTTCTGTTTTCTTTCCCTTTTCCGGCGGAGCTAGGTTTACCCTTCTTTTTCTTTTTTCTTTCCCTTTTCTTCTTTTTTTTCCTTCTTTTCTCCCTATATCGATGGTTCCGAGTTTTCTTTGTATGAAACAAAAATGGGTTTCATATATTGCTACTTAGTATTCTAAATCTAAATTGCAATCAAATCCCTCATTTTCTATTTTATATAACATTGAGTAATTAACTTCCCTTAATCGAAAACTAAACCCCAAAATTATATTTTATTCGTCTTATCCTCTTATTCAATACTTTTTTCATTCTTTGTGAACAATTGATTTTGGTCTATTTAAAATGACATATTGGCTTAGTAAAAAAAATTGAAATTTGAAAGACGTATCAAAATACCCGTGTCCATTAACCATATCCCCGTATCCTATATTTAGAAAATAAAAGATCCGACACTTAAATACATAACCGTACCCGAGTCCGAGCATCATAGTAGTACAATACATGGAGGGGGAGATTTTAACATGATGCTATGAGAAATTACCTCTGTGTTACAACAACTACAGACTATGCCATTCCCTTGCTTGTAACCACCAAGAATCCTCTGTTAAAAAATTTGCCAAATTTACCCATGCCGCAACTAATAAATAATGAGCAAAATTAAGAATATATCAATTGTGCAGAGAATGAGAAACAACCTTTCCTTTCGAATAGTAAGCCAAATCAGTCCCATCTGGAAGTCCGTTAGGCATGAAAAGCAATCGATGTAAATCATTATCCCTGTCATACATAGTCCCCATAAGTGAAAGGTACGAGAATCAAATTTTAAGAATGCCTAAAAAAATAAAAAAAGGAGTGTTATATAAGAGATGAGAAGAAAGATAAAACAAGGACGGTATGCTTGCCTTTTTTTCGTGCCACCTATGGAAGATCTCTTATGTTCTCCAACTGAGTTAGAAAAATAGTGTCTCGGCCTGTAAAACAACTGCATATTAGGAACCAAGACCATAATTCTTCTAATTTTCAGTTTTTAATTCCTATTTTTTAGATTTGGAAGGGGGGAAGAGTGACAGAAAGAGAACAAACTTTTTGATTGAGCGCTTCCGCTCTGCTGGTGCCTCTACATTAATCTGCTGATTTAAGGCCTGGTTGTGAGAATAAGAACACGAAGCAGGAGTTGCACTGTCTTCAATAGTCTGCCATTGATAGCTGCAAAATCATGAAAACAAAGTGAAGAAGTCAATGATGTTCCATTACAACAAATTAGTTACTAGTTAGAAGTTTCAATCACCAACAAAATAAATTTCAAAATCGCAAGATCCGAACTATATATTTAACTCCTCAATACAACAAGAACAGCCACAAATGCTCCATGTCAAACTTAGTAGTCTATTTGAAAGCACCAGACATTTAAAAAATGCATAAGAAACATGCTTTCCATTGTTAAGACAAAATCTAAAGAGCTTAAAAGGGCACAAGGTGGCATAAGCTTCACAGGAACTTCTGTTTCCAAGTGCACCCAATGTATTAGCCCAGAAACTGGAATTAGAAGATAATGCTAAACTAAGATTATCAGGAGAGAAAAAACTAGGTAATTATGCAAAATGCCTAGAATTTACATATTAATTGTATTATATGGGCATTTCAGGCTGAATATACACGCACGTTCAGCACTGCACGTGATTGATGCCAGCAAGGGTCAGATTAATTTATAATGCCAACAATATAAAAACAAGTTGAATAGCAGTCATAAATAGCAGAAGCTGACAAGAAGAAAACATATAGAAGCATCAGTTGACACTAGTGTAATTTGCCATTCATTAAGTCCACCAAATTGCACAAAGTAATCTCCAAACACGGTCTACGCATCTATGGATTTCATATGACCAGAATCAAACAGACTACAGAAGTTCAAGTCCTCATTTCAAGCAACAACGCTGATTTAGTATGTTCTACACTGCTCAAATATGAAACACACGCTGAAGCATATTTGCTTCTTCTGCTTCTTTTTGTTGTCTTTTACATTTTATCCTATTCAATTCAATCCCCATGAATGGGGGAGACTTTGGAAAGGAAAGTGGGGGAGGGGATTGTTGGAATAAATCAATTAGATATTGTATATAAAAATTTGTACCCGATGGTGGAGGGATACGTGCCAAAAGGATTGCTGTGATGAATTTTATCAGCATTAATGATCTCATTGTCGAATAGAAGATTTGCTGCAACAACCAAGAGAACGTTAGAATGTGTATGATGTAAACATGACGAAATATGTTCATCTCTTACATATCCTCTCCTCACCCAAACGCCCACACAGGAATTAAGGCAGCAAGGTCCAGTAAAGAAGTGACTTGCAAGACAAATAAACACTATTTATCGCTTGAAGAATCAAAACAACATTTTCCACTTGGGATAAATATTTGCATCCATGTTAAAATGTATCCCCATGAAAACACCTTTGACTACATGCATTGGAAGTCCATACAACGTGTGTAACAGGAATAAAAACAAGCAAAGCTTGTAAAATGGTACACATTTATAATATTATCCAGGTGGATCTAACTAAGTTAAAACGGCTCTCGTTTCAGGAACTTTTAAAACAGTGGAATAATCCACAAAATGTAGATAAACATGGTCAACACCTTCTCCGATTCGATAACTGAGCACTTCCTGAAGTTCCTTACCATGCTTGAGCTACCCCTACACAGGCAGGGGGGGGGTATCCAAGGGACTCAAAACTGGGTCCCTATCAGGAGCATACTACATAGCCACATGGAGTGACTGTTAAGACACTGCCTCAAGTTCCAGGAACGTCAAGGGAGATTTCACTGTAATCTGCCCTTAGAACACAAAAGTTTGCAATTGTGCTTTGTTTTCCATTGCACAATCAGAGATTTAGTCAGCACGTTGACTCTTCTAGTCATTGTTAACACAGCGAGCTATTTCAAAGAATTAGTCCATGTGATCTGAGTTCTTAAATTTATTATCTATCTCTTCACTTTTAAATAAATGATTGATATAATAAAAATTTGAAAGTTCATGCTGAGACTGAGATAACTTGCCACCAAGGCATGATGGGTATATAACTTACCACCAAGGCATGATGGGTATATAACTTACCACCAAGGCATCTTATCAAGTGCAAAAAGGGTCATCATCATAAAAATACTTCTATGATGCAACAATTATGATAAGCTTTGGACACGTTATTACAATTATGCGAAAAGACCTTTTCCTATATCCAACCACCTTCAATTCCCTAAAACCTACACAACAAACTAAGACTTGTTCACAATAAATGCCCAAAAGAATATAAAAGTGGAGCAGAACTATAACATTGATTTGGGAATAACCTTTCCAAACTTGGAAGTACCACTCATTGATGGAAGAACCTGCCACATTTTTTATTACATCGTCTAGTGTGCAGAGAGGTGCAGCCTTCAGTTCTTGAATTATACTGTAAATAGGCTTCCCATTCTCCAGATATATGTTATTATTTGGATGTCTAGTCTTGCTACCCGCATGCAGTTCGAACTCATAGGCACTAACCACCTGCTTATACATTTCATTCCTTCAGTAACATTAAAATATACAAACACCTGACCAAAGTAAACAATTTTAATATCAGGGGCAGCTTACTTTAGAGAAGTTGCAAATTGAACAACCACACAAATAACCACCATCTTTTATGATTCCTGGGATCTCTCTCTGGTAATCAATAAGAAACAAAAATTACCAAAAAGCGCTAAATTTGTATCTTGAAGAAAAGGTGCAGGATATAACATACCTCCCTAGAAATCGAAATATACTTCACTCTTGCCCCTTCCAGAATTCTAGTAGAGAGAAGCTTTTTTACATTTGTTGGGTAATTTTCTGGAATTACCTTCTTAGACATCTTTAATTCCTTGTGGGGTACACATGGGAAAGGAGTTTCATAAAAATCTTTCACATCTGTGCATAAATTCATTTCTCTGTTCATATCACCGACATCAAGAGCATTCCTCACATTCTTGCAGTGAACATCATTGCTAGGTATGGCCTGATCAGCAGGACAGCATAATGGATTGTCAACATAGTGATTAGGATATTCATTATTAGTCACAGGCTCAGCAGCAGGAACAGACAAGTAACCATTAGAGTCCTCCTTGGGTTTTCTAAACTTAAATGTAATCTTCCTGATACCAGCCGTGCTAACATCCTTCGGAATTTCAATCACAACACGGGAAATGGAAACTGATTCTGACGTGTCATTTCTGCTGTGCTCTTCCACACACAAACTTCCGTCGCTCGAGTTTCGGGAACATGTAGATAAGATCTCTCCAGAGCCAAAATGGTCCTTCCCAACCATTTCAACTGCTTGGCTACTAGTGGTCACACTTGAAGTAACGTCTTTTGGGGACACGACTGGATTTGAAACTTCCGATAAAATATCATCATTGGAAGCCTCTTTCACCTGATTAGTAGCACAAGGCTCCAATTCAACATCATTTGGTGCTTCTTGAACCTTATTTTCAGCAGAAAAAGGCTCCAAGTCACCATCTTCCGGTGCTACCATAATATGATTCTCAGCAGAATGTTCCAGTTCAAGGTCATTTGTTTCTTCCTTCAACTCTAGTGTAACATCATTTAACACTTCTTTTGACAGCCTTTGTTCACAATGTTCATTCAAAGCTTCATTTTCTTCACTTTCAGAAAAGGGCTCTAAGTCCCTACTGTTCAAAACTCCCTCTCTCTGATCTTGAGAGCAAGAATCTAATTCACTACTTTCTATAATTCCTTTTTCTTGGGTTCGAGTCAAAGGTTTTGATTCTGTATCATTTGGAACTTCCTCTGGTTGGCTTTCTGCCCAAGGTTCTTTTTCAGTATCATTCAAAACTTCCCTTGTCTCCCCTTCAGAATGTTCTAACTTAGAATTGTTCAAAACTTCCATAGTCTGGCTTTCAGTGAGAGGTTCTAGCTCAGATTTATTCAAAACTTCACTTGCCTTTCTTTCAGTGCAAGATTCCTTTGCCTGCCTCTTGGCATGAGGTTCTATTTCAGCACCATCCAGCATCCATTCATGGTCGCGCTTCACTTCAAGCCTCGGTTGCTTGTCAATCTCCATCATTCCATCGTTCATGACCGACATGCAAACTTCACCTTCCCTATACCTCCTCTCCTAATGCAGAATTAATGTCAAACCACGTACATCTACAGAAGACCGCAGCATTCAAATACAGATGCAGTCATGCTGATAATATAAAGTCGCTCAAGTCCGTGATTATCTGGGTAATATTTATCGCAATCCAGCTTCCAATTGGCTCCAACAATTACCTAGGGAGTCCGAAAATCCCGCTACAAAATTTTTTTATTCTAGATTGAGTACCTGAATAGCACACTCCTACACTTCTTTTATCCACGGTAAGGCCTGGAGAATTCGAAACTTCAAACAGACTCAACTCCCAAGCGTCCGAACTGTTTTTCAAATTTCAAATTAAATTCAAATACAGACTATGAACTAATATTCAATTAAACTATCCTTCAATTCAAGAAACCACATATAGAAATTAAAACAATTCTTGAATATGAAAATACACCACAGATCTGAATACCAGGAAAGAAACCGCCTTCCAAATTACGTCTATATCATAAAACCTATGTAGATGTCGATAATTTTTACAAAACATGCATGTATATGCAAAACAAGAGAGATCTACGATTTGGATAATAACAACAAAAAAAGAAAAAAATAGGAAAAATGCTAGGGTTTTGGCAAATAGAGAATTTTCTTGTTTGGATTAAACGAAGAAAGCGGCAACAAACGCAACTGAAAACGTCGATTCACAATACTGAATTGATAATGAAGCAATACTAATGTATATAGAGAGAAGAAACCGTTTCGAGATTTGGAAGGAACGAGAAAATGGCGGAAATACGGATAGGGGTGAAATTGACCTGTCCGGCTTTTTTATATCTAAAGGTAGGGCCCAACCAGACCCTCTTATGTTGGGACACGTGGACGTTAGGTGTACCGTGATTTTGAGATCCGTCCTTGATAAACGCGTCCGACGTAAAAACGTGTATGCATAGGATGAGCCTGACTTTTTTCCTCTCCGGTTCCCCTCCATTCGTCTCCAATTTCGACTGAACTCGCGCTCTTGTGAATGAAGCTTTATAGTTAAACTGTGGAGAATTGGAGGAAAAGAGTTCGGAGGAGATATGTAATACTTTGAGCCGGCCTAGTTGGCTAGTTTTTTTCGCGGTTTGTTTTGGATGGATGGGTTCCACTGCAAATATGAGTAAAAAAATAAATATCATGTGTCGTGATTAAAAATATAAAATATAAAATTAAAAAAAATGTCAAACATAGGCCAGAAAATTTAACTGCCGTTTGAGTCATGTTATTTTTTCATTCTCAATTTTCTACTTATTTTTAACTATATATTTTTTAATAAAATAATATTTTCTATCACATCAATAATTTTTTCTTCTTTTTCAACCACATATTCCCCATCACATAAACAAAATGCATTCTTAGGGGAAAAAAACGTGCACCAAACAGGGATTTACTTCATTTTTTGTTGTTTTGTTGAGTGAAATTTTGATAGTTAGAATAAATACATTTAGGTATTATTTGGGCCCTATTTTTTTGATAAAATAAATTTTATAATAGAGATTTTTTGAGAATGTGTGATTCAAAAATAAAAAGAATTTTGATTTAATTATAAAATTATTTTATAAAAAAATTTGTGATTGAAAATGAATTTTGAAAAAAAATGGAGTTCAAAGTCTCGAACATAGGCTAAGTAAAACAATTTAAACCCTTGTTTTGATTCCATTTTTTGCAAAATGCATTTTTATCTTTCTTATTTTTAACAATACATTTTTATTTTAGTTAGAATGATAATAATGGTAGACATTTCCTAATTCTATAATTTCAATTAATATCTTAACAATTTTACAAAGATTTTGATGCAAATTTAGTTCCCGTTTGGCTGAGATTCTTTTAAAATATATTTTGTACAAAAGATATTTTTATTTTTAAAATATCTATCTTAAAAAATAGTAAAAATTATGTGTCCGTGTACAAAATTATTTATGGAAATAATATGTGATTAAAATAAATTTTAAAATATTTAGGCCAAAACGGGGCTTAAAGGAACTAGCTAAAACTTAATACTATTGCATTCCAATAATTGATGTTTACTACCCTTTTTTATAATGTTTAAAATCTAAATTTTAATTTAAATTAAAGTAAATAATCAATTTTAATCATATATTTTATAGGACACACAATTTTTCACCTTATATTTCATCAAATTTTACTGGAAAAATTTATTTTAATCCCCACCAAACATAGGTTAAATAACTTGAACATTACATTGATATAAAATTACACGTTTACTAAGAAAATTAAAAAGAATAAATTCAATTGAATTTATATGGCTAATGGTAAAATTTATTTGTGTTCTAATTTATTAAAGTCTGATTTATATAAAACTTAATTGGAAAAATATTATTCTATTAGCTGACAAAGACCCTGTATGACAAAAATGAGTTTTAAGAGGAAACAAGTTTTTGAATAGTAATTTTTTTTAAAATGTGTAGTTAAATAATAGGAAAAAAAAATCAATTTATGTGCAAGATGTTTTATTGTGAGAATGTGTAATTGAAAATGAGTTTGAGATGATTGTCAAACATGACTAAATTGTTTACAAACATTCCATATTTTATAAATTGTTATTTAACTATAATATAGTTTTATAGTACTTTCGATGAAAGTAAAATTTCATTTATTTATTTCGCAATTTTACCTATTATTATTATTATTATTATTTGTCATTGAGCATTTTAATGTTAGTTTTAAGTGATAATTTTATCGAATATAAATTATAACGCTCAGGATAAATTTCAGGCATTAACTAATTTGTTAATATATAAAAAGTAATAATAGGTTTGTTTTCAAATATGAGATGAAGTTGATTTGTAATAAGCATATTTAGTATTTGTTTGGCATGACTTATTTTTATTTTAGCTTTTCAAATAAGAGCTTCTGAAAAAAAAACTATTTGAAAACTAATTTCTGAAATAGTTATTTAATCCGAATGTGATTTTAGATGAAGCCACATTTGATCAATTTTCTCTAAAAGTTCGTCTAAAAAAATACTTTCATAAAATTAGTCAAAATAATTCAAAAGCAGCTTTTAAATCTCAAAATCTCCTTTTAACTTTTTAAAAATTATGTCAAACGGACCCTAAATTTTAATCACCTACCAAACAATTTATTATAATTCCGCTTAGAGACCGCATATTTTGACACATACTAATTACGAACATGTACCATATCACATATCAAAAGGTTGCCACAAAAGTTAAAACCCGATTTTAAATATAATCAGCTAATATTATTAGCACTATGTTACGTGTACATAAAGGTTGACACGTTGATTTACACTATGTGAGTTGTCGGATTTTAGTATACTAATCTTGTCAACACATTTTTAAATCAATTGTCAGATTTTCGTATGAGGATATCAATCAAAATGATCACTTTGTATGTACAAATAATTTAATCATATTTTCACGTTTCAAAACAAATACCAGCCTAGTTTAAAATACATAACTCTTAAGTCGATACAGCGTGTTGAAACACGGAACAAAATGACACTTAATCAGCATAAAATAAATGTTGCATGTGCAGTAGCATTAATTCATTTTTCTACAAATTGCAGAAAATTAAAATGGTATATTGCGACAAGGAAAATTAGTGTCAATTCAAATCACTTAAAAATTAAAATAACATGTGTTGGTCTTACATGATATAACCATCATTGTCTAATGTCTCAACCAAAATCAGCCTCCAACGATCATGAACTTAAAATGTTTTAAAATAACTTGAGTGAATACAAAATACTCCTTAACACAAGTTCGATTTCATGTAATAAAAATATACTTGCAAACTTGAAGCATTTCTTCTTCAAGCCGTAATCAACGTGAGTTGCAAGTTATTTTCAAAAAGAAAAAAAAAAAGGTCAAGTGAAAACGATACTTTTACTTTTAGATAGATGTTGGATAAATACTACGTCTAATGCAAAAATTTAACATATAATAAAAAATACAATTTCATGCTTTGAGCATTGCTATTTTTTATTTTTTTGTACTGTTATAATGCCTCGCAAAAAATCAATAAAAAGCTGTAAAAGTTCAAACAATAGAACTTTTCCTTGATGTTTGGTGCAGGTGTCACGAGTTGTTGGTATTTGCAATTGATTAAGTCGTTGCTTAAAATATTGTTGAATTGATCGGTCAATAATTACCAACGATATCATTTTCGATACGTCAATAATCACTGACGCTTTAACTAGTTCAGTGGTATATTACTAACCAGACTTTTAACTATGGAGATTAACGATAAAAAAATTCCATTGGTAGTTAATTTTACCAATAGAATTTAGAGCATTAGCAATGTAGATATTCGTCCCTAATGCCAAATATTTTTAGTTGAATTATAAGTCAAAGTTCGTTGCTAAATGAGTTGTTGAGTCGAGCTGTGAATAGTTACAAAAGGCTATATCCGTTTCCAATCTATCAGTAATCATCGACGCTTTACCAGACTTCGATACATGAATTTTTCGACCGAACAGACTATATTTGTTTCCAATCTATCGGTAATCATCGACGCTTTACCAGACTTTGTTAGGTGAATTTTTCGACCGAACATTTCGGTCAATAGAAGCTATCACCAACAGAATATAGAAGCATCATCGAAGAAAAATTCCATCTTTGATGCGGCGTTTTTAGTAACGAGGGATGCAACGCTCCTTAGATAAATATAAACAAAACAACATATCATGTCCTACACTATCCAATGACATAAGAGTATTAGTTGTACTTGACACAATAGCAAGAAATTGATGAACAAGAAGACGGAGACGTATTGACTACCCCTTAAATCAAATATATTGGTAGACCAAGATGTACCTAAGAATCAATGATTTCAATCTCGATAAGTGATTAAAAAGTCATTGACATTTTGAGTCAACAACGATCAAATAGCTAATTTCACATTGTCACGTCACTCGAAACCTAACTCAACCACTCCTATGATTCTAAAAAATGTTACAAATAGGCATAGCAATTACTTGCTATTAGACCAGTCAATCCAGGAAACAATGAGGAATAATGTCTACCCAATTTAGTAAATTGATCAATGAAAGCAAGCAATGAAGAAGACAGATAAAAAGCAAGTGTGCGAGTATTGGCCCAAACTTACAGCGAAGCAGGTCACTCATTGCTACACTTTCGGGTATTCTAGGATTCCAATATTATGTTTTTCCTACAATTTAAACAGTC
>CAIGRN010000268.1:0-11316 GCA_903798345.1 Fraxinus anomala | reverse complement strand
GAAAAAATCAAAGAAAAAAAATTTGAGCCGACTGTTACGGCTGTTAACAGCCGGATCGAGCCCAAAAAAAATTTCAAAACGGGCTGTTTGAACCTGGCATTTCAAAACGGGCTGTTTAACAGCAGCCGGTTTAAACGACTGTTAACAGTCGGTTTAATCCGCCTGCTGTTTTTGGCCATTTCCGGCTACTTTAAGTTCAAATAAAGCCCCCAAATTGCTACATTTCACTCCTACTTAAAGATTTAAGTGTATATAATGAAATAAACTNTAACAGCCGGATCGAGCCCAAAAAAAATTTCAAAACGGGCTGTTTGAACCTGGCATTTCAAAACGGGCTGTTTAACAGCAGCCGGTTTAAACGACTGTTAACAGTCGGTTTAATCCGCCTGCTGTTTTTGGCCATTTCCGGCTACTTTAAGTTCAAATAAAGCCCCCAAATTGCTACATTTCACTCCTACTTAAAGATTTAAGTGTATATAATGAAATAAACTCAAAAATTGTGAAATTAATTAAAATACAATCATCTTTCAAAAATGACATTTAATGGATAAAAAATTAACCTTGTTGTCGGCGCCGGCGTCTGTAGAAGAAGGTGGTCGGTGTGGTCACCGAATTTCTCTTTTAAATGGTCGATTTTTTGAAAGATGGAAGTCGATTTTTTGGAATGGAAGAAGAATTGTGAAAATATCTTCAAAAATGTTATTTTGGCCTTTTTGATATTTATTGATTTTTTTTAAATGCTATTTTCTTAGTCAAAGGTCAAACTTGAATTATGACATTTTCAAGAGGCTATCTACACGTATTTCCTCGAGGTTTGAATCGCGGCAGCTGTTGGGACACTCGTGGAAAATAGAATTAACTGTTGTTTCAAGCCCATTTTTCATTTTATATAGTATTTGGGAAAAATTCGTTTCTCCAATTTTTATTATATATTATTTCAAAAAATAAGGAAATAACTTTCAAATTTCTAAAATTAGATATTTGACATATACATGTATATGTATATGTATGTATATATATATATATATATAATTAACTCATCTCACCTGCACCACCCCTACCGCTTCGGCGACTGTCCCGACGACTACTTCGATTTCGGCGACTGTTCCAACGACTGCTCCGATTCTGGTGACTATTTCGGTGATCGTTTCGACGACTGTTCCGATGACCATTCCGTCGTCGATTTATTCCAATGAATACTCATATTTTGTCATTTGTTCCAACGCCGACGAATATTACGACGACAACTTCGCCATATATTTTTTTTTTACAGTGGACACGATTTTTGACCTCTTGATTGTTGCTTGTGACTAGTATATAAAATGTGACCTGTAAATTTGAACCGTGACTCTACAAATACATGTGACCTGTTAATATTGATTTGTAACCCGTTTATATTGATTTATGACATATAAAAAATGACTGTAACTTGTGAACTCAAACTTGTGGTAATGATATGTGACATTAACGACGAATTAATTAGCCACAGTTAACTATAAAATTAATTGGTCGATGACAAATCCAAAATTTTATTGGTCACAACTCATTTATTTTATTGGTGACATTCTCAAATTAATTGGTTACGCATTAGTTTTGGTCACAAATCACATATTTTATAGGTCACAATTTATTAAAATAATAGGTTGCGTATTATTTTTCGGTCACTAAGTCACAAAATTTTTTATTGGTCACAAATTTTTTTTTTAGTCACAAATTATCGAATTTTAAAATCACAGTTTAACAATATGTCACATGAATAAATTTTGCTTCTTTTTCAACCACATATTAAAATTTTTTATAGGTCACAAGTTATTTCAAGACCACAAATTAAAATTTTTTATAAGCCACAGATTGAAAAAAATCAAAACTTTTATTGGTTACAATTATATTACAGTGAGTCACAATCACAATTTTAATTGGTCACGCTCGATTACACGCACAAGATAATCACAGTCACCTCCAACCCCATATCGTCGGCACGTCCGACACCCATCGCTGCACACATGTACGCNGACCACAAATTAAAATTTTTTATAAGCCACAGATTGAAAAAAATCAAAACTTTTATTGGTTACAATTATATTACAGTGAGTCACAATCACAATTTTAATTGGTCACACTCGATTACAAGCACAAAATAATCACACCATAACTGCCACCCAAACACACCAAAATCGTCAGCATCCTACACCACCGCCAGCACCCTACACCACCTCCAGCATCACACTCCACCACCACCACCACCACCACCACATCACATCTCACCACCATAGCCACCACGACCATAGCCAACACCACCGCCACCTCCTCCCCAGACCGCCAACTTCACCATCGCAGCCAAAAAATCAAATCCCAAGTCGGACTTCAAAGCAACTTGGATGCCGTACCACGACTACCACTAACTCACCAGACCGCCACATCACAACCACCGCCAACACCAACAAAATAACATCTACCACCATATCCAACACCCCACAAAAATCACCACAAACCACTGTAAAACAACACAAATCGTGCACAGGGTGCTTAGTTCACCACTGCGCAGTGGCGAACTGAGCGTCGCTACTAAGATCAGCGGTATTCAAGGCTCCATTGAAACGCCGCCACCACCCAAAAATCAACAAAATCGCCGCCCAAAAATCAACGAAACCACAGCCCAACCACCAACATACGTCTCGACATCGTGCCAACATCACAACCACCACCATCTTCTCCATTTACACCACACCCAAGCACCACAGATCTACAGATCCACCGCCACGCTCACACTGCACAACACCACCACCACCACCACCACCATATACACAACCACACGTCGCGACAGAAAAAAATGGAGAAGGGGAAGAGATGAGAGAGAGCGCAGCGACAACATAGGTGCGTGAACGCCGTGACGCCACGCGAAGCCGGAGCAGGCTTTCTTTTACCTATCGATGTCGAAACCGTCAGCGGGTGACGGAGAGAAGAGAGAGTGAGAAGACGGAGAGAAGAGAGTGAGAAGAGAGAAGACGGAGAGGCGAGAGAAGAGGAGAAAAATGTTTGCCAGTTTGAAATGAAATTGATTAGGGTTTAGAATAAAACTTGTATAATTAATATTTAATATTTAAAAATGAAATATCTGATTTTTGAAAAATGAAACTTGAGATTTGATTTTTGAATATGGATTTTGAAAAGTATGGTTTTATGTAATTTCCACATAGTATTTTCATCTTATTTCTAAATATATTTTTTTCTTCCTAGTAACTAAAACCTAGAATGTTATTTAATTGTGCAATTTGTTCCTAGTACGTATTTAGCACGTGCAATAAACGTTATCACCTTATAATAGCCAACATGTGTTATTATCAAATTATAATGATTATTGCCTCCTCTATAAACATCTTGGTGCATTATTTTGTTGCCATTTTATATTTAAATTCAAGTCATGGGGGAGTATTTTAATATTGTTTGCTTTAAGTTTCAAGAGATTTGGCCTCGACACTAGGCCTTGAAGATCTGGAATCTTCAACTTTGTTCGTAATAAGTTGCTGGGTATGTACGGTCATGTGACATTTTTCTTTGCTACTAACGGCAACGAAGTTCCTTTGATTTTCTAGTAGAGATCTATTTGCATCTAGTCAATTACTAGATAGCCAATCTTTACTTAACTCAGCCCAAGGAATGCCCAAAGACTTTCATGCCTTTCTTGGTTGGACTAATACAATCGTTCATTTTCGACTTCCTGCTACAGCACGAAAGAATGAAGAGTAATGATTTGTGTGTGTATCGTGTTATGTTTTACTCAATATGCGTATTTTATTTCTTGTACATCCTTTCCATTTTCTTAACCATGCTAATGGATATGGTGGTGGATGCACATATTTTAAGCTAAAAGGTACAATTAATCTGTATAGATCGAATATTTTATTCTTGATTCTTAAATGATTCATATATGATTTGAGAAAATGTAGATTTACATTTAAAAAACATTCATTCATTAATATTTTGCTCATTATTTTATTTCGAACGTTCCTTTCATTAGTATTTTACTTATCATGAAAAAACGCAAATTTATGTTTAAAAAATTTATAGTATATTTGATATAAAAAATCAATTAAATCCATCAATTCAAGTAATCTCAAGAAAAAACATACATCAATTCAAATAAACACAATTCCATAAATATAAGTCAAATCGAACGGAATTAAAACAAACTATAAATGTATTCTAAACCCATTTTTCTATCACTTTAAAATTTGGTAAAAATAAAATAAAAATTTGGAATTATAAGTTATTGCCTTTTGTAACTGGTTACCTTTCAATTTTCAAAGGCAAAATAATGTAAGTTGATTGTGTCTAAAGGTCCTACGAGTTGAGTTGGCGTCGAAATTATATTGGCAGACGAGGTCGACGGTGGCATAATGACTATCACTTTGCAACAGTGTTAGAGAAAATCGGTAGCAAAAAAAAAATTTGATTTAGAAGTGAATATTCGTAATAGATATGGTAATTTGTAGAGAAATTATAGATAAATTTTGAAGAATTAGAAGAGTTAAATTTTTGATGAAAGGCATGATGGGGAGGTGAGAGAAAAGTCTTAGATCTATTGTGATTTTTGCCACTGTTTGATAAGAATTAAAATCAGATTTTTAATAGATTTTAATAAAATTTGAAAAAATGTGGATTCCATGAAATATGTGATTAAAATTATGACTTTGATTTATGTCTATACTAAGTAGGCCTTTGTCAAAAAATGAAAAAGCAAAAAAATCCCCTAAAGTTGGGGGTCACGTGACCCCATGCCCTCCTCCCTGTCCGTCCCTAAATGGATGAAAGACTCGCAGATTGGAATATTTTTGAAAAAACTCGTCGATCATAGTCAGTAAGGAGGCATGACTTGCGTGATCTCTTCAGCACGCCTCCTTTGCTATTTGTGTATCTCTTGAAGGAATTCTATGCTTATGGTATTTCTGTGGGTCATTTTATTCTAAATTATTTAGACTCTACAAGAGTACTCGACTAGATTTTATTTATTTTGGTGGTGGCAGATGCAATGAGACCATGATTGTATGTGCTTTGCATGCTCTATGCAGCTACCCATACCTAATATTGTTTCCTTTATGACTTCGAAAATGTATTGTTCTCTTCCCAGTAATTAAATCCTAGCATGTTATTTAATGCTACATTTGCTTCAAAACTGATATTAGGTGAAAGTTTTTTATTATCAAATAATAATGATATATATTATTTGTTTCCCATTTCATCTTTAAAGGAATGAGGAGTATGTGAAACAACTATTTTTTTTTTTTGTCTTACGGTTCAAGAGATATTGTACCCTAACTCCCTTAACATTTGCAATATTTTATATGGTCTCTGCGCAATATTTCCTTAGAAATCAAATAAAGCTTCTTACTTGTTTAGCACGTTTATCTTTTCGTAGGTGGCTTCTTGTCTTACCCTTGCAATTTTAGTTATTGAACCTAAAGCCATGCACAGAATAACCACTACATATCGAATATATATATGCCTTTAGATTGTAACTATATGCATTGAAAGATCACCCTCCTATAAAACTACAGGTGTAGTATTTCAATGGTTGAATGTGGATATTTTTCCTCCAATTTTTTTTTTTTTACTGCCATAAGTACCGATGTATATAAAGTATTATATTTACTCAACATGTTTATTTTATTTCTTGTGTAGGCTTCTCATTCCCTTAACCATGGGAATGGACGAAAGACTCGAAGATTGGCAAGCTTATGAAAAAAATCGTCTAGCACGGTCGGTCGGGAATCATGACTTTCGTGATCTCTCACACACACCTCATTTGGTATTTGTATATCTCTTGAAGGAATGCTATGCTTATGGCATTTTTCGGTTCCTTTCGTCTTGAATTGTTTTAGACTCTATAAGAATGCTCAACTAGATGTTTTTTTGTTTTATGGGGGTTGGGTGGGCGTGTGGGAAAATTCCAACATGTGAGACCACACACGTGTATATGTGTGTGTGTGTGTGTGTGTGTGTGTGGTACTATTTTAAAGTTTAGTCAATATAGTGATCCATTAAAGTTAATTGTAGACTAATATGTATTAATTGTCATGAAAATAAAGTGTAGAGACCAGAACGATTATTTTAAATTGATGATAGGCCAATTTAAAAGAATTGAAAGATAATAACCGCTTAATTCAGTTATATATCATGGGTCGTGGTTCTCAATTGAACGTAGATTTTCTATCTCTCTCAATTCCCATCAACAGAGAAAAATTCTTAATGACTACGTATTAATTGAAAAATCATAACCCGCTCAAGTAATCACATCTATGGATCAAGGAATGCTTCCACTTCTAATCTTCTCTTTAATTTCAACATGGAGGATTTATATGCATGTGAAAGAGTTTGATAAAAGTTTTGATAGAAAACTCAATCCTTTTCAATTCCAACAGGGTGGTGGAAGATGCAATGATGCCATGATTACAATTGTTATGCACGCACTATGCACCTAATTACACCTAATATTGTTTCCTCTATAACTCTTTAAAAAAGTATTATTGTCTTTCTAATAATTACATCCCCGCATATTATGTAATTTTTACTTTTCTTTGAAACCGATACTTGGTGTGAGTTGGTGCATAGCGCGTGTGTATCTCCTGCAATGAACACTATCACCTTAAAATAGTCAACATGTGTTATTATCAAATTATAATGATTATTGTCTCTCTGTAAACGAACCATACGTTCATTATTTTATTTTCATGTTTTCTATAAATTATATAGGCATGAGGGAGAAAGTGTAAAGACTATATTTCAAGTACGAAGAGGCATTATGACATTGATGTTTAACACCGTGAGTACGAAGAGGGTGTTAGACAATATTGTTATTTAGTTTATTTATGTTCATCTAAAACATGTGAATTGGAAGATCATCGTCTAATGAAACTACATACGTAGTATTCTAATAATTGAAAGTGAATATTTCTTTTCTTTGAATTCATTTTATTGTTGCAAATACTAATTAATATATCATGTTATGTTTTTTTTTTTCGACATGTCTATTTTATTTCTCGATTAGGCTTTTCATTTTCTTAAACCAGGGAAATATGAAAGACTTGCACATTGGCTAGCTTATGACAAAATCAAGCATGGTCACTAAGGAGGCACGACCTTTTTGTGTCTCTCGCGTGCCTCTGGTATTTGTATATCTCTTGAAGGTATGCTATGCTTATGGTATTTTCCCGACTCCTTTCATTCAAAATTAACATAGACTATACGAGAATGCACAACTAGATGCTTTTTGTTTTCGGGGGTGGGGTAGGGACGGCTGATGCAATGAGGCCATGATTCTACATTCTATGCACACACTTTGATTCTGCTTACACGTAATATTGTTTCCTATGTGACTCTTTGAAAAGTACTTTTGTCTTCCTAATAATCAAATCCAAGCATATTATCTAATTTGCTTCTTTTGTTTCAAAACTGGTACTGGGTGTAAGTTTCAGAGTTTAACTCTTTATAAAGTCTCTTTGGAATATTTCATAAGAAATCAATTAAAGATTCTTTTTTTTTTTTTAACAGATTTATCTTTGCATATGTGGTCTCTTCGCTTGCTCTTGCAATTTTGGCTTACTAATTCAACGAAAGGCCAGTAAAAATTACCACTTTATGAGGCGAATGAACGAGACTCCAACTTCCAATCAAACGCAAACCCCCAGTTCAGGAAAAGCAACTGAAACTGAATCAATAGCTGGGGTTGAAAAGGAAGCTACAGCAAGTTGCATTTAGATAATAATTATATGCATTGAAAGATCATCCTCCTATAAAACTACAGATTTGGTATTTTAATGATCGACGATGGATTTTTGTTTCTTTAAATTTATTTTATTGCAATAAATTTTAATGCATATATCGTGTTAATTTGGCTTTTCTTTATCTTAACCATGGGAATGGATGAAAGACTCGCAGATTGAAAAATTTATGAGAAAACTCGTCGGTAAGGAGGCATGATTTTCATGATCTTTCCCGTGCGAGTTCTTTGGTATTTGTGTCTCTCTTGAAAAAATGCTAGGCTTATGGCATTTTTCGTGGTCCTTTTGTTCGCAATTGTTTTAGTATACAAGAATTAATACTGAACTTGGATATGTTTTTCTTTAAAATTATTTTATACTTGTAAAATACTATTTATATATCGTGTTATGTTTTACTCAACACGACTATTTTATTTCTTGAGTAGACTTTTCAATTTCTTAACCTTGGGAAAGGATGAAAAACTCGCACATCGGGATAATCATGAAAAAACATGTCAAGCATGGTCGGTAAGGAGGCATGATTTTGTGATCTCTCCCACATGCCTCCTTCAGTATTTATGTATCTCTTGAAGCTATCCACACTTTTCATAATCATCTAAAATGGCCATTTTTTTTGTCAGCATTCACCAATGGTGTTCTTGCAGTATCAATGGTAGAGTGATTCGGTAATGCTAACCTGATTCACATACATTCATCAAAACAGTGCAGATTAAACCACGTCGATATCTCCCTAGCTTCTCATGTTAATGATCAACACACTTTTCGACAGGCTTTTACGAAACCAAATCTACTAATTAACCACAACATTGCTCTCAAAGGAGACCCTTTCGTCGGACAAAAATATGCCATACAAATTTAAATTCAAAGGCAAGATACTCAGGACAGAGAACTAAAGAAAATAAAAGATGTCAAGAGAATACATCTTTACAGATTACCAGATCTGAACCAGATTGAATATGATTACTTTAACCAGCAAATGCAAATGAGTTTTCCATAATCATCTAAAATGGCCTAAATTGTGAGAAAATTGATGTTATATGTAATGGGAATCAATAGTATTTTTTTCATAATTTTGAAATTGTAATATGATAGATTTAGAGTAGGATAGATATATAAAAATAGTGTGCATGTATAATGTTTAAATGAATGAATTTAATAAGGACAATATTACAATATGATGCGGATAAAAAAATTAAATTTTAATTAAGTGGGTTATTCACTTACCCTTGCAATTTTGGCTAACTAATTGAAACGAAAGGTTTGTACATTTATATTGAATTTACTTTTAGATATTAATTGTATGCATTGAAAGATCATCCTCCTATAAAACTACACATGCATTATTATTTTTTTTTATTGAAGGTTGATATTTATTTCTTTAAATTTATTTTATTGCTATAAATTCCAATGTATATAACGTGTTATGTTTTACTCAATATGCATATTTTATTTCTTGTATAGGCTTTCATTATCTTAACCATGGGAATTTATTAAAGACTAGCGGATCAGCAAATTTATGAAAAAACTCATAATGCATGGTCGGTAAGTGGGTAGAACTTTCGTGATCTCTCATGCACGCCTCCTTTGGTATTTGTGTATCTCTTGAAGTAATGATATGTTGGGCTCACATTCTAAATACACTTTTCGACGGGTTATAAGATCTCTATACCAATACATGTTGACAAAGGAAATTTGGGAATTACTTGAGAATAAATTAGAGTAAATACAAAGTCAAAGACGAAGGTACCACGAAATTCTTAATTTCTGTAAGATTTTAAATTTTGAATAACATTCCATTCTAAGTCAGTACTGCAAAATTACAATGAACTTGGAGAAGTTACACGAAGAAAATTGTTCAAAATTCCAAAGATTTATCTTTGAAACAAAATCACAAGCATTTGAAAATTAAGGAAGAACCAAGGGCATGAGATGAAATGAAATTCTCATGATGGCACTTCAAAAGTCAATGGAAATTGAAGGACATTCAAAACTAATTACGACTAAATTCGCTTTATTTTTTAAAGGTGATAATGTTTATTGCACGTGTTACGTACGCACTAGGAACAACTATACCTAATATCAGTTTATAACAAAAGAAGCAGAAAGAAATAATGTTCTAGGTTTTAATTACTAGGAAGACAATAATTTTTTTCTAAATCATAGAAGAAACAATATTAGGTATAAGTAGGTGCATCTACCACCCCAACCCTCCCCAAAATGAAAAATCCATTTAGTTGAGCATTCTTTTCAAGTCTACAACAATTAGAATGAAAAGAATATGATGGGAAAAATACCATAAGTGTATCTTGCTCCAAGAAATAAATAAATACTGAAGGAGGAACGCGGAAGAGATCACAAAAGTCATGCCTTTTAACCAACTCGTTACCTGCTCCGTTTAAAGTTCCATTTCAAAATCCAAGTTTTTTATCACACAAAAAGAAAATGATTGTCATCATTTCTAGAGGAAATGTAATTTTTTCTACAATTTGAAAAAAGTAATTATTTTTATAAACTAAAACCATTAAACAAATAAAAGCTAAAGAAAGGGGGATGGTAGACTGGGTAAGGGGACCTGTCCAACCTTATTCGAGTATGAGAACGAGGTAAGGAGGCAAAAATATCCAAAGAAATGTGAGACGGGAATTGCTACCCCGACCCGCCACATTGCCATCCTTATCAATTCTCAACTCATTTCTCGTTGCTTGGTCAAAGGGAATGAGAAGAATGTTGTAAAAGCGATTCCCTTTATTTTGGGAGCCGCTATTTTCGTCCACTATTCTTATACATATATTCACTTCTTAAAAAATTCTATACTATATTTTTAACCTCATGTAAATTTACTTAAACGGACTTGAATAAATCTAAATAAAATCTATAACTCTAAATTTATCCACTAAAAAAACTTACCGCAATGTGCCTATGGGAAAACCATTGCGACTTTTAATTTGTTTATCGCTAAAGATGCAGCGTATTCCATTCCTATATATCCACCTCCTACGACAACTGCATTTCCACCACTACAGGGTTTCATCATATCTACAAGTCTGTCTGTATCTACCAAATCTTGTAAATAACACACATTATGTGCATCTAATCCATTCACTCTGAATTCTTCGAGCTTCAAAGCCTGTAAAAGACACATTGCAATCGATTTGAGTCAAAAAGATTTCTTGGGTTCCACTCTTAATTTATTTGTTTGCACAAAAATAAACACAAACATGAGCTTTTCATTAACAAATTCCACTGCTGCATTGGACAGAAGTGCCTAGACGAATATTCAAATTAAAATGTTGAAGCAGTTTTGCAGGCTGCAATAATTCAAGTTATCTCAATAATTCTGAAATAACAAACATCAAACCAAGAGACAAGTTCGGCAAAGTTGTTGATTCAGTTCCAAGAGTTGCACTCTAAGTTTGTCAAGGATTCTTGATTTTTGTTCGAGTCATTTGATAATATATCTTTTGAATTCAAGTAGTATCAGTAAGAAATTTCATTTCAAATTATGTAAAGTTTTTATGTTGGAATTATCTTTTCTTTT
>CAIGRN010000251.1:0-12158 GCA_903798345.1 Fraxinus anomala | reverse complement strand
CTTTATTTTTTTATGGAAAATGTCATTTTTCTACTTATGTTCATACTTTCGAAGTATTTGATTGATATTTTTTCCATGAAAAATATTTTCAAAAGTTGGTAATTTGACCGTATTTTTTTCAAAAATAAGGAAAAAAAATTTATTTTTATTTTTCATACTAAATGTAGATTAAATTGAAAAACCTAGTATTTTCCATCCTCAAACTTAATTTCTATAATTTTTTCAATGTATAACTATAAAGCCCAATATTTCCTACAAAAAGTTCATAAGAAACATTAACAATCATGTAATAAACAATAATAATTAAAACCCTCAACTTATATCCACATTCTTGGCCTAATTCAAACACTTCAACTACCTATCACAAAATAATATAGAAGACTTTAAAGAAAAAAAAAAATCTCAAATTTTGAGTGAAACTTGAACTTTTTATGATTTTGAGACCTTGAATGTATTATGACGAGATAAGTTAGTGATGATGTGAATTACCCTTTTGATGCACTCAATTTATGTTGTAAACAAAATTTGAGGGTTAAATTTGTGATGGAGGGAGAATTTTAAGGTACGAAGTTTAAAAATAAAAATAAAATAAAATATGTTTTTGAGGGATTTGTGGCTTGTAATCACATGGCCAATTAGCCAGTGGTCGCATGGATAGACTCTTGGCTAAACTACCAAGAGTTGTGGCTTGCTTGCGATCACAGGCTATTTAGGCCATGAGATCGCGACGTATAATGCGTTGAATTTTATTTTATTTTATTTATTTTTTTTTTTTTTGAAAAAGCTTGTAAAATGGTCCTAAGTGTAAAACGCACCCTTTAAATGTTTGAAGCTCATTTTCTATATTAAATGATACAATGTCTTGACCAAATAATTTAACAACATTCGATATTTTACTCCTTGGTTTAGATTCTCTATTGCCTTCAAAAGCATCATCACCTTTTCATTTCAAGATATTCTTAACAGTATCCCGTTTATTAGGGAACACACTTTCAATGAATTTGGCATATCTTGACTGAATAATCGTATTTACATGAACTTCATTTGTCATATTTATACACAACAGATCTATATGCACTACCATACATTGCTATCTCGTAAAAATATAACCAACAATTTTAAGACTAGCTTAATCCTTTTAGGGGTGGAATAACCACCTTTGCTAAGCACCCTCGCACTTTAAGTACTCGTGGGAAGGTATTCTGCCTTTTTGGTAATATATCAAGTATTAAACCAATTTTCTTTTGAAGGACTCTATTTAGAATAAAGTTAGCAGTTAAAATTGATTTCCCTTCACAAATTTCATGGTAAGCTAAAAGTAATTAGCATAGTTTTAACCATATCTTTTAAAATTATATTTTTCCTCTTATCAACTTCATTTGGTTCAGTATATGGAGTGTCTATTCAGTGAACAATACCAAACTTAATATATAATTCATTAAAAACTAATGATTCATATTCATCGTCTCTATCGAATTTTAGTACCTTCATCATCTTGCTGAGTTGATTTCTAGCTTCAATTTTTTAAGTGACAATCGCGTCGAAGGCCTCATATATAGCAATATATACTTTGAACACATATAAATTTGATAAAATATTTTCTAAAATCTTGAGTTTGAATAAATTTTAAATCACATACGTTACTTTATATCAATCCTAGCGATTCACTACTTCTTTCAAGTAAATTGAAAGGCTTTTTAGAAAAAAATATCTTGAACACAAAATTCACATTTATGTTCATTTCCTGATTTATGTTTAGGTATAAGTCCAAAACCTACTAATTTTCTTAAGAGAGCGCGATTAACATATCTTGGTATGCTACATCATAAAAAGGTAGATTCAAGGAAATAAATAGAAGAATCAATTTTACTAATAATTTGTGGGAACAGATATGTGTACTTACTCTCTACAACAATAGCGTTAGCCTTCAATAATTATCATGTAAATATCTCTTCCCAACACACATGCCAAATTTCGGAAGTACAAACTTATGAGACTCACTATTTTTGAATCCCGCTTACTAAGTATAGAGCCTGAAATTAGATTTTTCCTAATTTATAGGATATGCACAACACTGTTTAGACTCAACTTTCGAGAAATAAATTTTAGAATGAATTTTCCAATTCCTTCGATATTAAATGAAACTGAATTGCCCATATAGAGATGTTCGTCATGATGCATCTTCATGTACTCAGCTAATAAGCCTTTATCTATACAAATGTGATGATTGGATCTTGTCTCCATCCACCAATCATTGACATTTGAAACCAATTGAACTTCAGATATAATTACAGATAGGCCGATATTGACGATATCTATGGACATGTTATCTACTTTTGTTATGTTGGCCTGGGTTTCTATGCATCATTTTCTTATTGCGACATTCTTTAGCTCGATGTTCTGATTTCTCCCAATTATAATAATATTCTTTGAACCATTTTACATCATTCCTCTTTACTTTGTCCTTAGACGAGTCAGAATTTTTTTTTCCTCGAAGTCTTCAATCATGTTAGCCTTTATTTTCATGTCCACAAAGCATTTTTCTTTACTAGAGCCCATTGTCTTTTTCAGTGTGAAATCAAACAATCAGATAATCCATTGTCGTTTTCTTTGCACTTGTGCTTGAGGTAATTTTTAAAATATGTTCATAGTGGATCTAGTTTTTGATCATAGAAGCGATATGAAAAGATTCACTCAATTTCATGCCTTCCGCCTTACTATCATAAAGAAGTATTTGCATCTCATGAAATTGATTCATAATCGTCTTTAAACATTTTAAAATTCAAAAATTTATCAAAGATGATTTTTTTCTTCGTGGCATCTTGTGTCTTATATTTTTATCTAGAGATTTCAATAGTTCCTTAGCCATCTTGTAAGAACAATACAAATTGTACAATGTGTTATCCAACCCTTTGAGAATGTAATTTCGGCATATGAAATCAATCTGATTCCATGCTTCAATTCACAATTGGGTTTTTAATAATTAGTATTTACTCGTCTCTGTAGGGTAATCTTCATGTAGAAATTTAATCAAATTCAGTCAAGTAGAAAATATTTTGTTGCGAACTTTTGAAGTTTGTGCTATTGAATTTTTTCGCCTTTTCATGTTGAGATGTTGCCGAATGACAAACAAATTAGACATAGAAATTTGTACAATCGCTTCACTAGTTTGTGTTAGATATTTATAAAATAATAAAATGTGGAATTTGTGTGGGAGGCCGGGAGGTTCGAGTCACACCTCACACATTATATTAAAAGATATTTGATTGTTTCATTATTTGATTTTGGTTATTTTATTATTACAAAATGTAAAATTACCATTTTAACCTTTTAAAATCAGTCAACATTATTGCCAACGTCAATTATTTGGTCAAACTAACAGAAACCATCCGTTTGGACTTTAGCTGCAGACATTTTGAAAGGTTTGGTACCGTTGGTAGCAAAAATGAAAGGTTTGGTATTGTGAGTGGCACAAATGAAAGGTTTAAGCAAAGTCTGCTACTAAATGAAATGTTTGGTATCGCTATTACAATTATCCTTTAAGAAAAATGAACTCCATACCGAAACACATAGGTTAGGAATGTCTATGTTAAGAAATAAATATTAAGGATCATTTGCACAATAAAGACAAAAGTTAAGGATCATTTGCATCGAATTCTCTTATTACTAAAGTGGTATTTTCTTATTGTCTCATACATCAAATAACAAATTGACATATGCATGCTATGTAGAACAACTATCGATAGTCTTCACTATGGATATCATTGTTATATTTATATAGTTCTCTATTTTGCTTTTACTTTTTTTTTTTTTTTTTCTCTCTAAAGACAAAACTATACTTAGAAAATGAAAATATGTATTCTGATATTATTAGAGAGCATTTTCAACGGTGGTGTAAAATGGAGATTTAGATTTTCAAAGAGATCGAGAATCCGTCCAATGGAGAGATGCAAATTAGATGCAAATTGTATTTTTCGCAGAAAATGTTAAAAAAGATGTAAATTTATATTTTATTTTTGATTCACAAAAGAAAAAAAATGTAAGATTTGGATTTAGATCCATCGAAATATAAATAAAGATGTAAAAGTAATTTTAAAGATATAGTTACACACAATTCTACATCATTATTGGAGATACTCTTAGTTCACAGAATTTATGATTAACAGACCCTGAGTTGTGCATGAAATATGACATTTTACCTAACAAATACCAACATAATTTTTACCTCCTTTTACTTCCAACATACTTTTTTCCTATTTTGCATCGACATATTTTACCAACCAAAACGGAAACTTGAACTTGTTTTATGCACGTGTCCTTCGTTGATTAAATACTATATATTGATAGAAGATAAAGTTGTCGGTCATAAAAAAGGACAATAAAAAGTAAGCCTAAAAAAAGGGATAGCAAAGCCAAATATATTTTACCACACGTCTGTTAGAAAGTGATAGCTTAGGTGATGCAGTCCGTAAATTGAGAGTGCAACAGAGCAAAATGTCTTTTTGGTAGATATTTGTCAATTTTTCATTTATAAAATATTGACAGTCTTCTCCATATATTGTGCAAATTCTGGATATTTGGAGTTTTTTTTTTTTTTTTCCTATACATAAGTTTGGTATTAGAACACAATTGCATTTCAGACCAGACATCGAGAAAGTGAGTTGTTGTGTTTCTGAAACTTAGCCCTTGTTTCAGCCCATTTTTTCCATTAAAATGCATTATTAAACAGTAATTTGATCATATTATAACATCGCATTCTTAAATAAAATAATATTATATGCAAACTAGAAAATTTTCTTATTTTTTTAACCATACATTCTCCATCATAGCACTATTATAAAATACATTTTTTGTAAAAATAAATGAGGCTCAAACAAGCCATTAGATGGTAAAAATCATAGACGTGCTTGTCAACTTTTTCTTCATAAGAACATTTCAAATATCATAACTTTAAATTATTATTTCTTATTAAATGAAAAAATAAATCAAATGTGTATGTGCCTTGCAAAAAAATAAATAAAAAATAAGAAAACAATTGGGGATTAGATTGGGTTCAATTTGAGTATAAAGAAAAAAAAAACAGGTAACTTTGAATGCATATTATCAGGGAAAAAAATTGAATTGAAAAATTAGAAGTTTTGAAATAAAGAGTTTTTTAATATGCATTATAATCTTTAGGTATTAAACCAATTATTATTATTTTTTTCGAAGGGCCCTAAAGAAGTTTTAAATAATATTATTATCTTATGAATGTAGTACTGGCCTAAATCGAGACTAAAATTTTTATTATTTGAGTGTTATTATTAATCTTTGGAACATTCATTTATTAACGTTTTATTGTAGTTTGAATGAAGAATATGATTCAGCTCCAATGCAACTGCTAATTCAGTCAAGGATTATGATATTGCGCCAATTCTTAGAAATGAAGTCGAAGTTAATCAGTTCTTTAAGGTTATGACAGTGATGAAGTCGTCCCATTTTTTACGTGGACCTAATATCAAGATAACATTGATGATTGGAGTGGAGAATTCGAGTTAAATTATGGGTTTATAATAATGACAATACTTACGATAACATTGAGCTCAATAATCATCTTATTAATGTAAAAGAAAGTGAAACAAATGTATTGCAAGTTTATAAGATTAGTGTCGAACATGTAACCAACAAGGGAGGAGAGTGTGCTGGAACAATTTCTGGATTTTTGGGTGGTGGTTATGGTAAATGAACTACACTTTGGTAATTGTGAATGAGGAGAAATGTGAATTTGAATTACCATTGTTTAAAGTTGGTAAATGAGCATTTGCCCATTGATTCCATTTACTTAGCAACTGTACATGTTGCTAACACTATTAATGATTTTAGTTGAAAGGATTGATTCTCCTTCTTCCGTCTTTGGTCGTGCAATGGGGTCTAAAATGGGTTGTCAAATACAGATCAATCAATGCAAATATTTTTTACCAAGGAGTGGATTATCTTTCGGATAGACTCTCAAAAGGAGAATGAAGGCTCAAATGCCAACAAGCGTCCTCTTCTTACAACTAAGATAATCTACAATGGTGGTGTAAAATTGGGTATAAATTGATATCTTCAAAATGACTTTTGCATCTTCACTTATACCCTGTAGATCTAAATTCAAATTTTGCTCAAACGGAAAAATCTAAATCCACTTTTTGCTTCTTGTGAATGTAAAAAAAAAAAAAAAATGTAAATTTATATCCTTTTTTCATATATTTTTTTTTTCAAAAATTAATGCAATTTGCATTTCGTTTGCATCTCTCCATTGAAAAGGTTTTCGACCACTTTGAAGATCCACAATTGTAATTTAGATATATTTTAGACTACAATTGAAGATGCTCTAAGAATGTACTTTGGCGAGATAATGGATGAATATGTAGTCCAAAAATGAGGAGATATTCTTCATTATTATTTTTAATTAAAATTTGCATTGTTTTTATTTTTTATTGTTTGGTTTATTAAGGAAAGGACTTAATTCTTTAGTAATAACATGGACCAAGACTACTCTTGGCGATAAAAATTAGATCAAATGATTTTATTGATAAACATTTATAATCAAATAACGATGTAAAAATAATCCAAAAATCTTCTCACCTAACTATGAGTTTCATGTACCAATATTACTAGTCTAAATACTTAAATTAGAACAAGAGGAAAAATAACTATTTGAGAGGGCTCTATTTGAATTGCATGCAATTTTCAAAAGCGAGGGTATTTATGGATTTCTATCAAGTGTTGGTGTAATTTAATAATTTTTGCATTGTGCCAAGTGGCCACCTCTTATTGGTAATCTGATATCTGATTTTGGTTAAGAATCACGTTTTATTTATTGGTCCATGTGCTCTTTACTAACAACATGAAGCTGGTCTATTTATGATGAATGTTGCGCCATATTTGGGCGAACCCTATACATTGTATCATTTTGGCCTGTGATTTTTTGTACCTCGTTGGAGGGAAGAGTACTGCAAGGTACATATTTTAGGGGAACAAAGTTGTTCTGACTTGCAAGTTTCTTTGCGAGGGTAACAAATAGTCTCCCAAGTCCGAGTTCAATATTTATATTCACTTGAGAGGTTGTTTTATCTATGTGGTGAACGCGTAGTTTGCATGAATTCTCATAGTGATGTGTGACGTAGGCCATTTCTTGAGGAGATATGTTATAATGGCTATGGGTGTTTAGCGTACGCTGCAAGGGCTTTTTTGTGGTTTTTCAGGGTAGAGCCTTGAAATAATTTAAAGCACGTGTGGCTCACGTTTGATCTCATCCTTACAGTTTTTAAATCTATGCCTGCTGTATTTTGGCGATTATGATTGCGAGAAGTATTCGAACGACCTTTATTTCTTGTTAGATCAATCATCAGCTTAAGCCTTTCTTTTGAACCTACAAATATATACTTTTTTCTTACTATTGTATTTTCTTCTTCTTATGTGTACTTCGTAATTACATTTGTTTCTTTTTTCGCTATTACGTATTTCTTTTGTTCATGTTTGTGTCCATTCTTCTTTGTTTTCAAGATTTGTCTATGTGAGCAATTTTCTTAATTTTAGACATTCTTGCCTTTGGGGTGACCTTGATTGATATTTTTCTCTTCGAAGGAATCTCAAGGTTTTGATGTTAATTTTAGGATGAAAATTTCTTTTGTAACTTTCTAAGGCTATGCTGGGTAGTCATTTCTAATCTAGGTCAAAAATGCGTTGAGGTGTCCACATTTGGAGGGTAATGTAGTATGCACGCTTTAAGAAATATGAATTAGCCTATCCTTCTACTTTTTGCTTCTGATGTTGTACATAGAAGGATTAGGTTTTGCTCATTGAGGAGCAGTAGTTAATCTTTCTATAATCATGAATTGTGTTGTTTTTGCTCTTGGACGTCTTTCACAATTTTCTCTTTCATGTACATGTTATATTGATATATTCTGATTATAAAGATGAAGATTAACTTCAATGCTAAACGTCAAAACTTGGGTCCACGTCCCTCTAAAGATGCAGAGGGTTCCCAAAGAGATAAAAGCTCAGCCTCGCGTGAGGGTGAAGGTGTTGCTATGCGACCCATATTGCCTCAAGAGGCTAAAGGTTAACAAGTATCTGGGTCCCAACCTCCAATTCTAATAAAGGACCTTGCGAAGGGGGAAAGAAAAATGCCGGAGGGATTTGAAAATGTTCCTGATTCTACAGTTTCATTTGACATCCGCCATGATGAGGAGTTAGATTCCAACATTTTGTCCTGGCTTTCTGCTTTGGTTTCTAGAGTAGCTATATCTAACTTTTTATAGTTTAACTCTGCTTTGGAGAAATTTGCTGAGAACATGACTTCTAAACAAAGAGAAGATCTGATTGATGCTCATCTCTCACGGGCTGCTGTTTTTCATCATACCAACAAGAGGAGTATGATGTTTATATACTGTAAACTGACAAGTTGGAGAAGAAGAGCGGAGGCTCTTTAATGAAAATTAGGAGAATTTGAGAATGATATGAAAAAATGAGTTGAGCGAAGGCTTATATTCATAAATTGTGTTATATTTGCTCTCGGATGTTTTTATCATTTTCTCTTTCATGTACATGTTGTATTGATATTCTGATTATAAGGATGAAGATTAACTTCAATGCTAAACGTCAAAAGTTAGGTCCACGTCCCTCTAAAGATGCAGAGGGTTCCCAAAGAGATAAAAGCTCAGCCTCACGTAAGGGCGAAAGTGATGCTATGCGACCCATATTGCCTCAATAGGCTAAATGTCCACAAGTATTTGGGTCCCAACCTCCAATTCTAATAAAGGACCCTGCAAAGGGGAAGAGAATGCCAAAGGGATTTGAAATGTTTCTGATTCAACAGTTTCGTTTGACATCCGCCATGATGAGGAGTTAGATTCTACTTTTGTTTCTTGAGTAGCTATATCTAACTTTCTATAGTTTAACTCCGCTTTGGAGAAATTTGCTGAGAACATGACTTCTAAACAAAGAGAAGATATAATTGATGCTCATCTCTCAAGGGTTGCTGTCTTTCATCATACAAACAAGAGGAGTATGAGGCTTATATACTGCAAACTCACAAGTTTGGGAAGAAGAGCGGAGGCTCTTAAATGAAAATTGGGAGAAATTGAGGAAGCTATGAAAAAATGAGTTGAGCGAAGGCTTATATTCATGAATTGTGTTCTTTTAGCTCTCGGATGTCTTTCACAATTTTCTCTTTCATGTACATGTTATATTGATATATTCTAATTATAAAAATGAAGATTAACTTCAATGCTAAACGTCAAAAGTTGGGTCCATGTCCCTCTAAAGATGCAGATGGTTCCCAAAGAGATAAAAGCTCAGCTTCGTGTGAGGGCGAAGGTGCAGCTATGCGACCCATATTGCCCTAAGAGGCAAAAGGTTCACAAGTATCTGGGTCCCAACCTCCAATTCTAATAAAGGACCTTGCGAAGGGGGAAAGAAAAATGCCGAAGGGATTTGAACATGTTCCTGATTATACAGTTTCATTTGACGTTCGCCATGATGAGGAGTTAGATTCCAACATTTTGTCCTGGCTTTCTGCTTTTGTTTCTAGAGTAGCTATATCTACCTTTCTATAGTGTAACTCCGCTTTTAGAGAAATTTGCTGAGAATATGACTTTTAAACAAAGAGAAGATCTGATTGATGCTTATCTCTCACAGGCTGCAGTCTTTAATCATACCAACAAGAGGAGTATGCGGCTTATATACTGCAAACTCACAAGTTGGAGAAGAAGAGCGGATGCTCTTCAATGAAAATTGGGAGAAATTGAGAAGGATATAAAAAATGAGTTTAGCGAAGGCTTATATTCATGAATTGTGTTGTTTTTGCTCTCGGACGTCTTTCACAATTTTCTCTTTCATGTACATGTTATATTGATATATTCTGATTATAAAGATGAAGATTAACTTCAATGCTAAACGTCAAAACTTGGGTCCACGTCCCTCTAAAGATGCAAAGGGTTCCCAAAGAGATAAAAGCTCAGCCTCGCGTGAGGGTGAAGGTGTTGCTATGCGACCCATATTGCCTCAAGAGGCTAAAGGTTAACAAGTATCTGGGTCCCAACCTCCAATTCTAATAAAGGACCTTGCGAAGAGGGAAAGAAAAATGCCGGAGGGATTTGAACATGTTCCTGATTCTACAGTTTCATTTGACATCCGCCATGATGAGGAGTTAGATTCCAACATTTTGTCCTGGCTTTCTGCTTTGGTTTCTAGAGTAGCTATATCTAACTTTCTATAGTTTAACTCCGCTTTGGAGAAATTTGCTGAGAACATGACTTCTAAACAAAGAGAAGATCTGATTGATGCTCATCTCGCACGGGCTGCTGTCTTTCATCATACCAACAAGAGGAGTATGAGGTTTATATACTGCAAACTGACAAGTTGGAGAAGAAGAGCGGAGGCTCTTTAATGAAAATTAGGAAAATTTGAGAATGATATGAAAAAATGAGTTGAGCGAAGGCTTATATTCATGAATTGTGTTATATTTGCTCTCGGATGTTTTTATCATTTTCTCTTTCATGTACATGTTGTATTGATATTCTGATTATAAGGATGAAGATTAACTTCAATGCCAAACGTCAAAAGTTGGGTCCACGTCCCTCTAAAGATGCAGAGGGTTCCCAAAGAGATAAAAGCTCAGGCTCACATGAGGGCGAATGTATTGCAATGCGACCCATATTGCCTCAAGAGGCTAAATGTCCACAAGTATCTGGGTCCCAACCTCCAATTCTAATAAAGGACCCTACGAAGGGGAAGAGAAAAATGTCGAAGGGATTTGAAATGTTTCTGATTCTACAGTTTCATTTGATATCCGCCATGATGAGGAGTTAGATTCCAACTTTTTTTTCCTGGCTTTCTACTTTTTGTTTCTAGAGTAGCTATATCTACCTTTCTATTTCAACTCCGCTTCAAGGAAATTTGCTGAGAACATGACTTCTAAACAAAGAGATGATCTTATTGATGCTCATCTCTCACGGGCTGCTGTCTTTCATCATAACAACAACAGGAGTATGAGGCATATATACTACAAACTGACAAGCTGGAGAAGAAGGGCGGAGACTCTTCAATGAAAATTGGGAGAAATTGAGAAAGATATGAAAAAATGAGTTGAGCAATGGTTCCGAGGCTCTAGCTGCCAAGGAGGCTTTTTTAGTGGCTAAAGTTACCAGGCTCACTAAGGATTTGGAGTAAACTCAGTAAAATCATGCTCTATATGTTGCCAGATCCAATGCTGAGCTTCTTCATCTCAAGAAAGAGCTAGGGTTTGTTTGGAATGAGCAGTTCGCTCTCTCTGAAGACTTGGATCAGGCAAAGAGTGAGAAGGTCTTGCTCCTTAACCAGTTGGAAAATATGAGATGAAGCTGGCTCTCGGAGAGTCTAGTCTTGGTAATGCGAAGGCTAATGAACAGATGCTCGTGGAGGAGTTCATGCATGATCGATACAGTAAGGTTCTTGATGTTATTAGGGATTTTCATCTTGAGTGGGACCTGAGTTTTTTAGAGGATCATGAAGAGGGTGCCAAAGACACCTCTGTTGGTGAAAAAGCTTTATTCGAGCTGCTAGCGATTCGCCCACTTCCACTGAAGATGCTTCTATTCTTTCAAACGAAGCTATTGCTATGCAAAATCCACTCGACGCATCTATCAGAGTTCATTTTCTTCCAAAGTGCCAAAGTGAGTGTGCCTTTTGATGTTAATACTTCGCTTGGCCTTTTGGGAATGTTCAACTTTTCATGAATTTAGAGGGATAACTCATTTTTTATACTCATTTTCTCACTTTTATTGTATTTTTTATATTCAGTTCTACTTTGTATAAAAATACCATTATGATAAAATTCATTATAGAAATATCATTGTTTGCATTAGGAATTTTTGGCCGTCTCTTTTGGTATCGTGTTGTCTTGCTAATTTCATGATTCATTATGCTTCGTGTGACATATTGTTGGTGTGCTGTCGTAGGCACCCAAAATCCAATGGGTCTTAAACTGAGACTGAAAACCCAATGCATAACGTTTCGATTGGAAATTGATGTGTGATCCTACTTTGACGATATTTCATCCCTTTGACTTCTTTCTTCATTCAATTGACCTCTAACACTCTCAAACCTTCATTGTGAGGTTCAACATGACTTTTAAGTATTTGTACTTTAGT
>CAIGRN010000224.1:0-23086 GCA_903798345.1 Fraxinus anomala | reverse complement strand
TGACAATATTGTCTCGAATAGGCCCGGTCTAATTGTCACATTTTTCATGAAAAATGTCACATCCGAGGAAAATGAATTTCACTTAACCGTTTGATTGTAATGTAGAAATGGAAATCGAATTATAAGGTACAACCACTTTAAATTGCATTTTCTTTGTTTCATGGAAAACGAATTCCTATGAGTTTGATGAGTTTTTATTTTCCAACTAACATGAAATTGAAATTTCTTTCTACCTTTACCTATTGATAAGTATGTTTTATACACTTATTATGCACTTTTTGGGAGTTTATTATTGACGAAATTGAGTAGATTTTTATACATAATTGTGTAAACTGCTTTTGTAGGCCAAAACCCCGACAAGATCATAAATCTTACTACATTTTAAATTATTATTTTAAATTTTAATCAAAATCATTTATTTTTTTTATTATTCAATTTCAAATGTTTTAATTGTGTGTGTCGTTATCGTTAATTTGAATCAATACTCTTGTAATTGAGACAACACTCTTCGAGGGATCAATTCGGACTCAAAAAGTCTATTTTACTATTTGATCGCGATCCGTGCGCTTGCGGTGTATTTTCCGCGAACACCTATTAAACGGAGTCGAAGAGTAAGAAATACTATTAAGAAGCTCGTGTTGGAAAATTTTGCAAATAAATAGGTTGAATAACAACCCTACAAATTTCTCAAAAAATTATTCCCGAAACTAGATTAATTCTCTAGTAAACTTGGTATCAAAGGGTGAACTTATTTCAAACATAGCCTTGAACAAATCAAAATTAAGAAAATTAGTATGGTTTAACATGAAATAATCCAACACAAATTTAATCATAAAGTGAAAAAAGAATTTAGTTACCATCGTTTATTTATAAAGACTAGAATTTTTTAAATGATTTGTCATATAACAACCGAAGGTACAAATAGGTTGTTAGGGTCCCAGACAACATTAGCTTCATTAAACCAATTGTTGTTTTCATACTGTTTATGTTGTAAGTCTGACGTAGAAACACAAGGTGTGGATCCGCTCACTTGTACCATATTCATATCCCCATCGTTTGTAAGCAATTCACCAATGGAATTACTTGGGTAAGACAAGTCCAAAGCAGCTTGAGATGCATGAACTAGTGGCCAGGCAGTATTGATGATCGTCGAGCTTGAATCGTCGTGGACTCGACTCTTCTGTGATGCCCAAGGTAAGTCGTGCTCGCTCGAATTCGTGGCAACAAGATTATTCCTGTCATGAAGCTGCACTTTAATGGAATCATGGTTATTTGGCATCAAATTAGTGATGTTTTGAGTTGGATTGGAAACCCGAGTTGCTGCTAAAGATTGTCGACTACTTTTCGCGTTATTTGGACACGAATTCAAAGCTCCAAGAAAGTTCAATTTCATGTTAGATGAAGATTTGCTCTTTTTATTAGATAGCTTGGCCTTGAGTGCACCAATAAGCCCCTCAGGCTCTTCTGTCTTGCACATTGCATCGAAGGAAAATGACTCCATATTCTCGAACAAGATAGAATCAGAAACAGCCTGAGACAATTCAAAGTTGGTGCGGGCGTTTGCGCCTCTGAATTGACGCGCTGCATTATCGTAGGCTCGTGCTGCATCTTCAGCCGTGTCAAAAGTCCCGAGCCACAGTCTCACCTTTTGTAGGGAGTCTTTGATCTCAGCCACCCATCTTCCCGATGGCCTTTGGCGAACTCCAATGAACTTTTTTTGACCGGATGACGTTTTCTTTCTGCTGCGCACGCCTTGATCGGTTGTTGGTGTCTGCTTCATGTAGCCTATATAACTAGTGATCTTTGGTTTGAACCTGTTGGCATGGTAGTTTCTTACCTTTTCTTTATTGAACCACTTGAGATATTGTGAAGAATTCTTATATTAAGGACAGGAAGAGAAGGGATAAGCAAACATTTCACTAGTAGACAGAGTGCTACATGCCAACTACAGCATGTAATTGTTGATAATGATGCAATTTCGATATCATCAATGTAGGCCTTGTTAATTTCGTCGAGGATGAACTGTAAATTTGCAGGGATCAAAGAAAAAGCCATCCTATAAATAGTATAAACTGATTAAAGGAATTAACGTTAATGAAATTGATTGGGTTCACAATTTAAAAAGTTATATATAAAGAACAAGGAAAAGAAAAAGAGACAATAACCACAAAAAAAGTAAAGACAAGACAAAAGGCTGTTCTTGAAATTCACTCTTGGTTCAAGCCCCAGGAGCTGCATCCTTAGTTTTTCCTTGCCAGTACTCGCCGTACTCTCTGGCGTAATCCTTCATGTGGCTCGCGGTATCAGCAATTCGGCTTCTGGCGTAATCGACCCTATCGGAACCAGGCGGGTGGAACCCTCTGAAATACCTGTACAGCCAAGAAATGACCGCCACAGCACCAAGCCCAAACCCCAAAAAGGAAAGAAATCCAGCACTGACGAGAAAGATAATGGTTCCAGCAGGGATCCATATGGGGCTAGAAATGAGGATCAAAGGCGTGAAGAAAATAAGCCCAAGAACCGTAATAGTCAATGTTAGGCCAGTAAGAAGAAGCAAAATGCCACCAGAGATGACAAGGGTCATGAACCCAATGAGTTGGGTTGAATTTGGGGAATTGTGGAGATTTGGTTTAGAGGAGGAGGAGGAGGAGGAGTGAGGTGTGGGAGATATGAAGGGAATGGGGACACGTGTGTTGTTGTTTTCATGCAGTGGCACACGTCGGAGAATGGAGGAGCTTTGGAGTTTAGTTACCTATACATGTGTTGAAACTCGAGACTTTTTCTTCTCGAGATTTGGACTAATCAACGGCCATTCAAGTGCTCTTTGGTAGCGTAGTATACTATGGTGTTCCTTGGCCGTAGGATCCAAGATGATGTACTTTAGAATTATATTTAACCCCCTGAAGTTTTGAGTAACCATTAATATATCCCTCAATCTTCGTACATAATTGCAGTGATCTTACATTATTTTTTCAGATTGTATGTCATTGTTTTTATGAATATATGACTGCAAATTACTATAGAATCTTTCCTTAATAACTATTAGTTATTGTCACAATTGTCAACCATCACTAAGAGCACACCAGCACAAAATTTTTAGATGTGTTAAGTGAAAGAAATGAAGAATAGAACTAAACAAAAAAAAAGGTACTTCTAGCTCTAATTTCGGATGAACTTCTCTCAACTATTTGATAATAGAATATGACGGCCACATCAAGCTCTCCTTCCATCCTATGTCTCTCGTCATTACTACCATGTTATAAAATATGGCATTTCATCGCATAGACGACAAGACCAAACTAATTAAATGAATAAACCCCACTACAAGACCTTTAAAATCTATAAGAATATTCTTTCACCGTCCAAAAGAATATGTTTAAGATATGCCTACAATATGCATCTAGATTACTAACTAAATTAACCTAGTATGTATAGATGCACACCTAGTGTCTACAATTCCAAGCTCTTCAAACCACGTCATTTTCACCGAGTAATTTAAGAGAGGATTCTACTATTTATACATTAGGGCGATTTACAAGATTTATAGTTAAATTACAGTTCCCAAAGGTATAGACACCATTTACCAGATAAACAACATTTCACATAGAAGATAAAATACAAGGTAAAAAAATGAAAATTTATAAGCGTTTAAAGAAAATTCTGGCGATCATAAACTGAAACGAAAGTTGCACAACACACAAAGCAGTGCTCAGTTCGAAATACTGAATGTGGACAGCATCGAACACTAGAATGTACAAGATTTTTAACGTTTCCTTTCTTTTATAATATTATTCAGTACCATATAATCCACACTATCAAACATGAAATAAAACGACAATAGCAATCGTGAAGATTTTTTCTATACTATCAGTTTTACTTTCGTTGTATAAATCTGCTGAGTGAAATCGAACTCAAAGCTGTCCAGTGGCGTTGTATATCATCTATTGTGGCAAGTTGTTGTTAATACTTGTTTTCTAGATAGAAAGATGAGACTTCATGAACTTCTCGTTCTTCTTGATTGCCCGGATCTCCATATAATAGCAGAAGGGTCTGGACAGATTTGGTATTGGATTTTCGGAGGAGGAACTTCAGGGACACTGCAACACCATCCATCAATTCAAATAAATTACATGCTCTTATCATTAAAACTTAATGTCGAAACTTTCATATTGACCGCTAAGGCCTCGATGCTATCGAAAAAGAATATAGAAGTTGGGGGTTCTGTTCTTATTTGGGTATTCAATATTTATCTGTTACAATATACATGTACGTAATAAAATCAATTCTTGAGAACAACATTACAAGAGTAATAGCAGGGAGATGGATTCATAATTCAGAGTTAATATATACGAAAAACAACAGTAGACAAGATGACAAGGACAAATACAAGGCATTGTGACGTGAAACTCTCATTTAGCATTTTGTTCTTCTGCTTCTTATATCATTCCTCTATTTTTACTTGCACCCCAGATGACTCGAAAAACATTCCATTTAGCAGTGGAGTATGTGCTCAAATTCATCAAGCAAAAGATGCTATCACTAGGGAAATCATAATATACCCCTATTTGAGCCTTATTCTTTGAGAATAAATTCTGTAAAAAGTGATTTTTTTTTTAATTTTTTTTTTAGAATGCATGGTTAAAAAGTAGTTAAGAGTCTTCGATTTACGAACAAAATTATTTTATTGGGAGAATGTGTGATTGAAAATAAGATTTAAAGAATAGGGCTCAAACAAGGGCTATATATCAAATGATATTAGTCGGTTCTTTGTGTTCATACAAGTTGCACAAATTACAGCAAAACCTTTAAACCATAGAACTTGTTGCAATTTTATGGTTTTTGCTGTTTGATAATTCTTCAAGAATATAGAGTTTGCAACTTCTCCTCAAAATTGTCCACACTCATAATAAAGGGCATAGGGGCAAGTTTGAGAAAAATGTAAATTAGGTGAATAATTGGCATTTTAAAAATTACTTCACTAAACATTATTTATTCTCAGTATAAAAGGTTAATAAAGTGCCAATTTAGCATGTATTTCATTGCTATTACTCACAATCGCATGTAATTTTGAACATATACTTAAAATATCCTCTTGTTGACATTAGAGTCTCTGTCGTGAGAAAACTCAATTTCCAAATGCCTAACTAGATCAACTGAAATTGACTACCCTCGGCCCCCGCCACCCCCACACACGCACAGACTAAACAGACACAAAACATGAAAAAGAAATATAGAGCCATAAAGACCGTGACCATGATGAGCAGACATCTGTATTGTATGGAGTGGCTCAAGAAAATAATTAAAATCTTACCTCAATGTAGCTATTTCTATCTGGGAGAAGTCCATGTTTATAGAACTATCTTGTAAAGAAATTGTCCTCGCTGTTAGTGGTGTTGGTTGCTTGATGGCAAGAACCTTACAGTTCAAATTGAGAGCAACGCTGTTCTGGGCCATTACCAACCTATAACAAGAGATGGAAGAAGAGGGACAATGGTCTAAGTACAATTACAGATAAAAATGAAGGGAAAAAAAACTACTGAAACCTGGGCCTTTGTGGCAAAATATCAAGCTTTATAAATGTTTGATATTCAACATGGAGTTAATTAGAACTAATCTAGCTGGTAAAGTCTACATATATTACTGAATACTCATATTGTAGGAAGCAATGCATATAATGATACTTGAACAAAGGCCAAGTCAACCAGTATAGTTACCCTTAACTTTTAAATATCTTAATTCCAAAGAACAAGCATGTTAAATTTATATTCATTAATAAGGCCATCTTTGTTTAGTATTAAGTTTCTCCCTTCTATATGTTTTTTGCCATTTCTAACCTAATTTCAATTTCTAATCGAAAGTTCAAGCAACACCATTATCCATTCCTTTTGGCAAAACATATAAACCACCAGTCCCACATAGGATGCAAAGAGTAGATATATAACAAAGTCAATATTTCATTATTATTTGCTTTAAGTTTTCAAGAAACAACATTGGAACAACATTTCACTACATTGTTTTAATAATTTGAAACTACAAAAGCTAAAACATTAGTGTTATATGAAATGGTTAAGTCAAATAAATCATCCTTCGTGGAACAACAGAAGTTCGTCTCCCACTTTTGATTATAATGTGGTTACATCTATTATTTACATCAACAAACGTTGATTGTTTTATTACATTGATACTAATTCTAACATTAGAGTTTTGAAAATTGAAATAGTAATTTTTGGGAGGATGTATAGTTATAAAGTAGAAAAAAAATTAGGGTTTTCATGCAAAATAATTTATTGCGAGAATGAGTGGATGAAAATGAATTTGAAAAAAAAAAAGGTTTGTTTCAATGGTTGTCAAACAGGTTCTTAATTTTCTTTGGGCGTTGAGTACGAAGGAAAAAGGCAGATGAACGTTGACCAACACAGAGTGGGTGGTCCTACCCACTCGACGAGGGTAGTGTCCTTTCGTTGCGTGATTGAGTGGACAATCCTAGTGCATGTAGAACCGTCAAATCGGAAATTTTCTCCCATTTGAAACCAATCTGATCAATTCGATAAGTCCAAAACAAATGTTGATATAATTACCTGTATAAAAAGCTCCGGTCATGAAGACCCACAACGAGAGTGGAGGCCCCAATTTCTCTCACCATAGCCGCAATTCTTCGACCATCTCTATCCCCTTCCGTCACAACAATCTCAGTCTTTGTCTGCAACAGTCAGTTTGCATCATAATAATCAATTAGGCCAACGATTTTGCACGATATACATGTAATTAAATGGGTAAGAAAGATTACTACATACATTGAGGAAGGAATTGCATATTTCTCTGAAAGAGAGAGCCAATTGGAAGCCTTTCAAGCGGAGAAGCCTGAGCTTCTTCTTGCTTTTGGATGTTGTAGTGGTATATACGTGAAGAAGTGTAATCAAATCCCCAAAGCGAAGGATATTGTGAAGTGCCCATTGGAATGCAGTTCTGGCCACATCCTCGTCTTCGACAACCACCACTATTTTCCGAGCATCCATTCCCCCTCAGCCCCACCTCTTTCTTTCTCAACCTCTCGTTCCTCAATCACTAAATTACGTACAGGGTTTGATTTACAGAATCGAAAGTGTTCTTACAATTAAGAGAAGCAGCTGAATCTCTCTCATGTATGAGTGGACGGGATCATGGGAGAGACTAGAAATGTGTTTAAAAACACAGTTAGTCATGGAAGTGGATGGAAGAGAGTTGAAACGCGCACCCTAGTCTCTGTCTCAGCTCCATTTTCTTGAAAATAAAATAAAATAAAATTCAAAATCTATTTTTTCCCGAAAGATGAGGCTCAAACAGGGCATAGTTTTACTACGTCATTTCATTTTAGTGCTTTGTAAATGTGAATTCTACGAAATGTATAAATAAAACATAAATCTTTTCGAACAAGAATAAAAAATTTCTAATAATATTTTCTTTCGTAATTAATAAAATGTACCATCTAAATTCTAAATGTATCACAAATATTTAAAAAACTAAAGTTAATATTTTATTTTTTTATACCCAGGTGTCTATCTTCGGTGATTAATCCTGGAGTCTGCGATCCGACCCCTCATCACACAGATCAGGTAAATTACGAAATGTGCCCCAAACTGCCAGGATCCAAAAGCCTTTCTACTGAATTGTCAAAGTGCCGAACGAGTCAATCCACACAAGAAATGGCGGGTTCATTGGACAATCCACACAAAACACAATATTCGTGGCAAATGCTGATATTATGGTGGTGTCGTGCCATTTTGGACAATATTCTAACATATCTCACACCATGTAATTTTTCATTAATGTATATTATTAAAAGGTTACTGAACTATAATTAATTCCTGGTCCACTCAATTCATTATTTATTTGAAACCTCGTAATCGTCACTTGCCTTTAATTATTCATATACAATTTCACTAATCATATAAAAATAAATTTTCTCCAATTCCAGCAATTTTTTATTTCAATAATACGTTAAATATAATTCTGGACGGTTTCAAATGAGTATTTTGTGTGACGTGACGAATTTAATAAATTAGAAAAATAAAATTACATCGCAGGCCTACAGTTGCTGAAATCGTCTGCGATCACTTTAAAATCTTCAATTAGGTGTCATGTCTTATTGTTAATTATTTAAGTGCATCAGTGACGAGAAAATATTGTCACGGAAATACAAGGTTTTGGGGCTTTCCATTTGTCCTTTTGGACCTTTTGTTTTGGATGTTCGAAGGGAATATTGATTCCATTTTGGTGTACACGGCTAGCTCAAAAACCAGTTATAGTAATTAGAATTTTAGTAGATAAGTTAGTTTTGTATATTCAATTTGAATAAAGAAAAACGAAAGGATGGAATTTAACTAAATCGACAGAAGAAGCTCTGTCTAGTAGCCATTTTTTTTTTGGAAAAACATTGTTTTCAATAGTGAATTTTTGAAGAATATGTTGTTAAAATGTATGAAAAATTGTTGGATTTACGTGTAAAATATTTTATTTTGTGAATATGTGATTTAATATGAGTACCTACCTAGAAAAAAATGTTTTGAAAGAATATGAGACAAACGAGAACTAAATTAGAACTAAAAGACAATGCATTAATTTTATTAAAGGGTCCACTATTACTCAACTTGGATTGTGCTTCACTGGAGTTTGTGGTAAATCTAGGATAAAATCCATTATAATATTTCTCTACTTCTATCCAGTGGTTAGGAATGGGTTGTAAGGTGTGTGCATATCTTCGATCTTCAACTTTCGTGTGATACGAGTGAGAATCTTAACAAAACTAAAGCGAAAGAAAAAAAGAGAAAAGTGAATACAAGAATTTAAGATGTTTAATCAACCATATGATGTAATTGCAAATAAAAAGTTTAAAAGATAATAAAATCATGTAATTATAAGTATATTTTTATAGTAATGATTCGAGTATTTATGGTGAACAATGTTTTTTTGCTCCTTTCAGGTTAAACTTTCTGAAAAGACATCTTCTCTAGAATCAGAGAACAAACAGCCATAAACCATGTTGAAAATTCACAATAGAACTATATAACAAGATCAGGTCTAACTTGCCGATGAAAATAAAATAGATAGATAAATTGCAAACAATAAATTGTATATTGAATATCGGGTTCCATCTTAAAAAGGCCAACATTTTAAAGAGTATGAGATCAAGCTTCTATATGTTGGTTATTTATTTCATGTATATAATCGATTTGGAATTCATTCATTAAATTTCTCTCGCAAGATGGTTACTCGTTTGAGATTACCAATCTTGAAATCCAATTGTTGATTTGAATTTTAGACGAATCGAATTGCTCGTTTGGGCTTTAGATGATATATTGAATCTCTTGATTTAAAAGTTTAAGCTGTTATAGAGGATCACATGTATATATCATTTAAATCTTGCTTTCAATATCATCAATTGATTATCACGTAACCAATGGCTAGAACTAGAAAAATCCTACAGGTCTTCCATATGATCACTACTATTAGGATCTTTAAGAGAATCATAATATATAATTGTAAACCTATATATTATGGGTGAAGCTGCGAATGAGAAAAGGAGAAGGAATTCTTCTCAACTCGTTTTATTTTATAATACTTCAACAGGCACGAGCTTATGTCAGCATATTTATCTGGTGAGTGGATATCCATTGAGGGGGAAATATTGCCATGAAATGGCTTTTAGGATCCTTTTTGCTTGCAGTGAGCTAATTTATTTTATGAAACTCTCTACTTAAATTATTCAAATATTTATTATCGTGATCTATTTTTGTTCAAAATGAGGGGAAGATAACTATCCTGGATTGTGCGCTGACTTGGAGAATTAGAAGATTTGGATATTCTACAATGGTGGAAATAAAATGAACAGGCATTTCTAATACTATCTATCAATGCCTCTATCCTCTGGTATCAACTGTAGTATTGGAATCTATTTCAGTGCAAGTGGTAGGTATAACTGAAGAAAGATGCATTATTATTCAACCCTTCCCCTTCAGTAGAGCTTTCCTTAAAATCCAGCCAGCCTACAAATAAATTCAAAGAAAGAACTACCAACCGACAAAACAAAGTGCACTAAGAAAGAAGCCCCCATGAGCACGATGCAGTGGTAAAGCAGGAAGATTCTCTACGAAGCATCGGGAGTTCGAATCCCCGCGGCAGTTGAAAGACAACATATATGCTGAAAGACAAATGTCATGTGATGGCAAAGTTATGTTGCGCTTTGTCGTCCCTCCGGAAGTCCTGTCCGCACGTCGTAAAAAGAGATCCACAAGGAAGAGAACGATTTCCGAATGTTCAGCCCAAGTGTATATAAATTGTGATCACATCCGAATTTCCCAAGTGGCGAACCAAAGGAAAGGCCGCCACTCATTAAGATTAGTTGGCCGAAGCTCAGATACCTAAGTCATAAATAAATAAATAAATAAATAAAGCACTGAGGAAGAAACTTTTTATGCCAATTCAAGTATATAAGAGTACCAAAATTACAAGAGAGGTGAAAAAATGACTCTTTTAATAAATGAAAATGATGAGTTGAATCGTATAAAATTTAGAAGAATATTGGAAACTTAAACCTATACCTGGATTACATTACTATTCCATTAACTACTTTCTACATCCTCTTTAATCCTCTACTTCTATACAAAAAATGTTGTGGGTTCCCATCAAAACCTGACTACAGAAAGGGACCAATTTTTTTTATGTTACAACAAAAAGAATAAGCTTTTGATCTGAATACAAGGTTAGAGCTCTGTATAAGTTTCATGGTGCATTCTGGTCATCTACTTGACAATTCCAACAGCATATCCCCTTGTGAGCTGAATGGGCGGCTATGCTTAAACCAGACCAGAACAACCAGGCTTTTAAGCCAAATTTGTTGAACTGAACCTATGGTATCGAGAAATTCTCTCCTGAAATGTGCAACTGTGCAAGAGAGGACCCAATGCCTACTTCTGATAAATCATTTGAGGAAAATCCCAGGTCCAACATCAATAACAATTTGCTTCAAGATGGCGAAAATCAGGAGGTCTGCTTATGAATGTTTCCTCCTTTCTCTGAGTAGTTGAAAAGCATCACATTGACAGCTCAATGCTCTCATGCACACAACTTTCAGGTTTTGCAAGCTTCATTGGCTAGTCCTCTTGCTCCAGTTTCTTAGATTCCCAAAAGTTAAAGAACGACATCATAATGCAAGGCACACGGTTGGTCACCTAGTGGCCGTTTCAACAGTCTTAAACTGCACCGACTGACCATTGTGGAAGAAACATGAATTCCCAAGAAAATATTACAACAATCCTCAGTCTTTCGAACCCTTCTTTGTTAGATTAATACCCTTTGCATTATCCATCTCAGCCTCTTTTTGAGCTTTCTTCTTTTCTAGTTCAGCCTGTTTACCATTCTCTTCATGAGCTTTGCGAAACAACCTCACAAAGTTTGAGAGGGTAGCGGTAACTGCATAAATCATAAAATTAAATCAACAATTTTCAATATCAAGGTCAGACAGAAAAATAAAATATTTCTGTCCACCTTGCTCAAATGGGCAGCGGGCAGGATCTTCACCAAAATATAGAGCCAGTGCATCTGCATTTCGTCCCTGCCCAACAATAACAATAAAGAGAGATATTGTTGCCATTGAAGAGTAACCCCGAGGTCACCATATAGTACAATAAACAAGAATCCAGTGCAAACTTACCACAATAGAATACAAATTTGTAACGGAGGCCACCTCTGTCTCAGCAACACCAATGAATTGATTTAGCGTCTGCGAGGAAAATACAGATCACTTGTTAGATGGAATAAAAAAGCATTGTTTCAGAGTGAACAAACAGGACGGAGAACCCTTAATGAACAACTAAAAACCAGTTCAAGTTCAATGTCAGAACACTGCAATTGATATGCTCTTTTGTGTTCATTCAAGAAAATAAATTGATTACATGATTTGTATGGAATATCACATATACAGTAGGATAAAAAATAATACCAGACATCAAAATACCTTTCTAAAAGTTTCAGATACAGGACCATCATTCTCAGAAGCAGCCAATTCCTGCTTTACCTTTTCTAATCCCTTGATAATTGCCTGCATTTCTTCTGCTAAAAATTTCAATTGTATCTGCAAAGCAAGCCTTCACTATACAATACCAATTACAGGACCTAAAGACATCATATCATCCATCCATTGGGAGATAAATACCAACCTTTGAGGCAGCTTCCAGGTTAACACAATCTGCGTGGAAGTCTAAAAGAGCAGGTGACTTAGATGCAAGAACCTGAGAAACAAGGAGAGAGTGATTCAGACACAAACAGTCTCCGTTCTATGTGCATCTGATATTATACATCCACAGATTGCCATGGTACATACAACACATCGTGAACGCATCCTTTGAATTAGGGTAAGGAGAAATTTATTGTAATCACCACTATTGATTATGTAATTTAGAGAATAATGAGTGCATTGAAAATTTCTAGATATTAAAGATTTTGTGTAATTTAAATTGCTGATAAAAACCGCTGACAATTTTTGCATATCAGGTCATTATTTAACCTTTACTTTAAAAATCCATATGTTTCTCATAACGATTACAAATAGAAAATCTATAGGAAGAAATGATGAGTTATACCTTACAAAGATAATGCATGAGCGTCATCTTGTTGTTAGCACGTGTATCGGCAAGTTTTAAAAGACTGTCCAACTTGAATCCAATAGCAGAACCTGGAGTTGGAAAAAGTTCTCAAATTTGGATGCATTAAGAACTTAAAACTGCTTTCTGCCACTAGCAAAATTGAACTACAAGTTTTAGTTAAGGTACGAAATACTTATTTCAAATATAATTCACACAAAGATCTTAAATAAATTGGGGCAACATGTATAATACTCTAAGGTTGATGAAGATTTTCAAATGAGAAAGAGTAGATTCAAAAGAAGTAAGCCATAGTCATGACTGGAAATTAAATTTCCATGAGAAAATATCTTAGAGATGTTTGTGATAAAACTTGAAGATATCACGGACAAGCAAAATATGAAGGGTAAAGTTTGGTGGGGGATCTGGATCCACCCTGCATGAATTCATTCATTTATAGTTCGTTTACCTACTATAGGTCAATTATAGCATTGTTGTAACAATGATGAGTTCTCTAGTAATGTCAGCAAATCCAAAATTGAGACAGCAGGATTAGATTTTGCCATGATTTTATGTTTGATTATTCCTTGTAGTTTCAACCATTTAAGCACCATTAAAAGTTTACGATCAGATTAGATGGTTCAAAACAAGTGAAGATAACACACATTAGAAAAGTTAATATTTTTCAAGTATTCCTTTCCTAGGAAGAGGACTTCGAAAGGAAAATTTTCTTTTAAGAAAGGACTCTGCAAAAGCTCAGAGCCAGTGAATGACTTTTCACAAAAGTACTAGCTTCTTGAAATAATTGCTCAGCAAGAGAAGCTAATAAAGAAACTTTCTTCGCATATTTACATTTAAACCGCGAAAGACTTGGAATTTAAACTCGGCAAAGCATATTTTAAAAATTCATTCAGAAGTCTTTCATGAAAAGCCCTTCAGTAGAAGAACATTCTGCAACAAAAAGCTGTGACAAAGCCCTAGGGCTTCTCAACCATACCCATTACTAGGATGTACTAGCACTTGTAGAGAAAGTGATTCAATATTTGTATTTCATATATTTAATAATCTTTTTTTTTTGTTGGAATTAGGATCTAATTTATGTTTTGTCAGGAGTTTAGGGAAGGTTGCAATTTCAATTAGACTTTGTGAATTACGTTTATAATCCATAGCTAGCACTCGTTTCTGATGGTCTTGTTTTTGGTTGAATTCATTAAAAAATAAGATATACTTTCAATTTGTAAATCTATTCTTGCTTTGAAGTCCTGGGATGTATTCAAGGAATATAGATGATAGGGAAGTAATCTCATGGGGTTGGATTTATTAGGTGAGACTCAAAGCTTGAGGAAGCTAGATTTTTAGTTCTTCAAGATTATCACACTACTTCAATCAATCTAGTTGTTGCAATGTCGAAAGGTTCAATCATTCTTGCAGTGCTGTCAGTTAGTGGAATCGATATTTCTTTCACCAGAGACAATAAAAACATCAGAGCAATCCTTTGGGCTTGATTTTCAAAAGGTGAATTACCGCAATACGAGATGTCGGGTGAAAAAACACTGAGCAAGATTCGATGGCAAAGCTTCTTCAATCCGAGAAGAATGACGCAGTCCAAGACAACACATAAAAGCGCGTGAAAGACTTGGTTCAATTTTTGGTATTTCATTTATTTAATAATGATTTCCTTTAATTTGTTAGGGTTTAATTCATATTTTGTTGGAGTTTAGGGACTTACAGTTTAATCTCGGTTAGACTGAATGAGGTCTATAAGATGTCATGGACATCAGTTTGCGGTGTTCTTGTCCTTCGTTAAATTTATAAAAATATTGAAGTTCATATTTTTCCAATTTATCAATCCTTTCTTGATATTCTTCGGAACACGTCGTGTTTATTGTGAAACCGCATCAAAAAACCTATGGTAGAGTTTACAATAGTTTCTGCACACAATTCTGCTAAAGCAAATTAACTGTCTTTAACACCTTCAATAGATAAATCTTTCCTACTGGCTGTAACGATAAGGTTACTAGATGAATGTGGTTTAAATTTAGGAAAATATGTTTTAGAATCAAGAAAACAAGAAGAAATTTGGGTTTAATGTTTTTAAAAATAGGAAAAATCTCATTTCCTCGTGTAAGTGCAGATGCACATGGAGGGTTGGGGTTGTAGAGTTGGTGTGATAATATTCCTCAGTTTTATTTAAAGCAATTTAATATTTGATTCAGACAATAGCCTCCTGAGAGAAATAAATGAATTTCAAAGCTTTGTTGTCTCGGGAAGCATTGAAGCCTGCTTCTTCAAATTGGGTTTTCCAGTAAGTTTATCACCAAATAATTTTAGATCCCAGTATACCTATCCCTTTGCCTGTACGTCCTTACAAAAGGTTAAAATTCTAGTTCGGAACACATATCGGGTTGGGGTGGTGTTGGTGCTTTTAATATTCCTCAGTTTTATTAAAATGAACTAAAAATTTAGTTTAGGTACTAGCCAATAAATGACCTTACGAGGATTGAGTGGGAACAATAAACAAATTAAGCCCCTGTCTGGTAGAGATTAAAATCAGATTTTTAGTAGATTTTGATAAAAGTTGATAAGATGTGTAGTTGAAAAGTTGCGAATCCTATGAAATATATGGTTAAAATTAATTGTTGACTTTGACTTGAGATTTCAATTGGATTTTAATTCAAAACAAACTGGGGCTAAATCAATTTTATTGCAATATATCGTCAACAACTAGTACTTACCACTCCATACCTGTAAAGTTTCATTTCCGCCACGACTTGAGTATGTCACCGGTTACTTTATGATGTTTTCTATTCATGCCAATTTAACTTATTTTTGGCATCACTAAGTTAACTCCTTTTTAAGTGCTTGTCTAATAGTGATAGTATTTATAAGTTGTAAGTCCTACGGAATGTGCAGATAATAAGTGGATAGTAAGTTGTGGATCGAAGTCACGTAGGACAATCCTATTACAAATAGGATATTAATTATTTATTGTAGGAGGATTTCGTTTCTTGTTAAATTAGGACTTTTTCTCTTTTTTAAATTCTTTAGTTTTTCATTTTATTTCCTTTTATGATATTGTTACCTTACACCATTAAGACTAGGAATAGTTCTTGTTTGCCTATATAAGAAGGGCCTGGGCTTCCTTTATAATAATTAATTCATACAATAAAATTATTCTCTACAAATTTTCTATTTGACTTTCTTCTTATCTCAAGAATTTTAATTCCACTTCACACCAAAATTGGTATAAGAGCAAGGTTTTGCCCTTAGCCGATGGCCATCTATGATGGTAGTGGCATGCATCCTAGCAACAATGTTCGGAGGATTGCAAAACAATCAACCACTGTCTAGAATCTGGAAGGAGGATGAATAGATTAAAAGATACAGCTTGACAAAATTTGCATACTTCGACTACTATGAATATTGGTTACTTCAACAAGCCAAAAACATGGCAACAGGTGGCTGGAGATATTCCTCAAGTCCAAGCTAGGTTTGAATCCTTACAACATCAAGGCAGAAATTTTGGAGCATTTTACTCTAAATTGATTAATTTTCTCTTCTTTAACCAAACAAGAGGATGAGTTTTTTTAAGTGGTAAAGATTGATGTATGACAATTCTATTACAAATATGATAGGAATTATTTATTGTAGTAGGATTTTGTTTCTTGTTTAAATTAGGACTTTTATTTACTTTTAATTCTTTTAGGTTTCTTAACTTTACTTCTTTTAGGTTTAAGTTTCCTTTCCTTTTATGATATTATTTCCTTGCACTGTCAGGATTAGGAGTTTAGGTAATTCAATACAATAAAGTTAATCTCTACAAATTTTCTACTTTTTCAACTTTCTTCTTGTTTCAAGAAATTTAATTCCGCTTCCGCACCATTAAGCTTTGTCAAACCTGCTCTAACTAACCATGTTTCTATTGTCCTGGTAATACAAGGAAAGGATACTCATGGGTAAAGATCTAGTAACCATTTGAACATGCTATCAATTTATCCGTCCTTGATATCTAATGAAGAAATTGAAGTTTTGAATAATCTCAGGAGTAAAAATTGATTACAAAGACAATATCCAAAGTAATCCCTGCACGTGGCAATGTTTACTAATGTAATGTAAAATAAAACTTCTGATACAAGAACTTACCCCGAGCAGTTCCTTGATTCAAGGTGTTTCCTAGAAATAAAATCTTCTTCATGATTTCTTTAAGTTTGAGGGATTGCCGTACCTAATGCGCAAGGGAAAAATAAATTATTTCCAGATACAGTAAAAAGAACAACAAAGATAAAATTCATTAGCACGTCTGATGTACCTCTTCACAAGCAGAGTTTACAGTGTTCAAGCTTTTTCTGAAATCTGAAACCTGAGATAAAGGTCAAACTTAGAGACGTGAGGAGGAAAACATTACTTTTCCTAAAGATTCATACATGTTTAAAAAACCTGAACATTGAACTGAATCTTGAATAAGAACACCCTCAATTTAGATTCTACTCGGGGCACTTTCATCAGTTCCAGAAAGAACTGAAAGATGGAAGGAGAAGTAAGAACATGTAATATGTAACCCGCTTAAGCATTTTAAAAATAATAAAATTCACTTAAAAAACATGCAAGAATCCAAATCAACATAATTGATATTGGTTTGATATCACAGACAATATTAGCTAGGCAATATGAATACATATTTAGGAAGTACTTAATACACAATATCAATGCAAAATTTCCTAATTTCTTATGGAACACCTACTCTCCAACCGTATCACAGTTCTATTAATACAATTGTTGGCTATGTTCATATAATATGAATCACCGGCACAACGTACCATGGTTAATGGTTATTGAATATCAGATACTTCCCATCATTGACAAATTTTTTTTAACATCAGCCTGTGAAGCCAAGCTTCACATCTCTAACATAGAGGAAATATCTGATTGGATTACTTGAATCAACAGATTACCAATGGAACTCATAAGCCTACCATGTTGAGGGAAAACCTGCTCTACATGACAGTGGAGAAATGCACTTTGGGCTTGATATTTCACAGTAAATTATTTTAGAGATAGACATAACTTGTGACAAAGCTAGATCTTGATGCCAAACTGTATTTGCACTAGATTCCTAAGCTAGACAATTTGTTTCCCCTTGGAGTAATGTGAACATGACCTTAATTTTTGCCGGTCAAAAAATGGTCTCTCTCATCTACCATTTTCTTTACCCCATTTTAGCAAGTCAAGATATAGTAGAATTGCTTCAAAAGAGGCACATGCCCACTTAGAAATATCAAATAAAGGAACTAAAGACTGCAACCTATCAACACTATATTTAAATGACCCCAAAAAAAAAAAAACAATCGCCTCATTTGGAACAATTATTTCTTTTCAAATCCAGTACTTCTACTCCTTCCTCCTTTTCCTCTCTCATCTTGTAGTATAACGAACTCTCCAGCCTCTCAACTTTGAACTTTTACTTCATAAAATTCAAGTCCTTGACCAAGGATTCATCCAGTTATCTAAAATAAAAATCACTAACTGTGATAATGGATAGGTCTATGAAATGGTGATAATAAGCAGGAAACCTCATGGTTAGAAACAAGCTTCCCATATGTCTTACTGTCTGTTTTGCTTTTTGTGGTTTTCCACCAAATAATCCCTTCCCGAAATCCTCAATGGCCTGGGTCAACTAGATTCACAACATTTATAATCAGCAATAGGTAAACATTAAGTAGCTGCTTCACTGACCAAAAGCACAGAGAAGTTCCTAATCAAACTGCTTAGTCACCTCCAATGAAAGACAATTCATGACAAACAACATAACTTCAATCTACTTCAGATCCATCAGATGAGAAGAACTTTTACCTTCTCACAATCTCCTTCAATTACAACATTCTATGCAAAATCAATAAGCACGTCACATTTCATCCAAGAGCCTAAAATGACTGCTAAAAAAGGACTATGCTTCAGCCTATGTGGGAAAAATCAAAAGCATGTATCAGGACTAGAGTTGGAAACAAACAGTCCAAATGCATGTGCCATGGGAAAAGTGACATTTCTCCAAAGGTATACCCCTTGAAGATAGAGGCCACACTTGTGCACGAAGCTAGTATTTTGCAGCTTCTAATCTGGGGCTCTCCAGCTGAGGCCCTGGTAATAGGCTTTCATCCTATGTTGGAACAATAAATTAATAACATGAAATTCTAGTAAGAAACCATTGTTATAGAGAAGTTTGCTAAATATTCTGAGAAATGCATGTTGTCGTGCCTGATATTTTAGAGACTGCTCGGAATCAAATATCAGAATTTTAACTCGAGAAGAGGCAGGGCCATGTAGGGATGTTGATGCAATTTGGTGCATTTGGAGAAAGAAAAACGTGTTAGTATGTTCAGAACCAAGTTACAAGAGTCCATTTATCATAGACCAAATATATATCATGGATTTTTCTGTGATTTATGTCATAGAATGCCTTTGGTGGGTTTTGGATGCAGGACCTCTCTTCATATTTTGGGTACTACAGAAAAAACAGGAATGGAAGAACTCTCCGAGGTATTGAGAAGATAGTTCTTGTATTCAATGAAATTTGCTAGAATTCATTGTGTTGCATTGATACGAAGTCTTGGCTACTATCATGCATTCTTCATTGTTTGGGTAGAATCAAAGATGTATAGCTAAATAGTTGCAAACATGTGCAGATTTGACCTCCTTGGTGCACAAGCAATGGAATTTTCATAGATAAAAAATCAAAAAGCACTTTCTTATCTCGGTAGATGAAAAAACAAGCAATGTCCCAAACAATGTCCAAACAGCTTTCCAAGCATTCTCAGAAAACAATAAAAGGAACAATTCTTGTACCAATGCCAATAATGTCCCTTCATAGGGGAGAAAGTATGTGATCTCCAATCTAGGTTTACAGCCTCGTCTTATTATTAAAATAAAATAAAATAAATCAATACTTGATGAAAAAAAGATTAGATTCAATGAGTAAAATCCCTGAATGTATTCATATCCCACAAGCACAAATGTCATAAAAAAATAGCATCAATTGTGATCCAGTTCACAGACCTGTTCACACTTCCCCAAATTCTCCTTGTTACCTGTGTATCCCTAAATAATTCATAATGATTGAAATCAATCAGAAGGGAGCCTTTAGAAAAATATAGACTGCAAAATATTTGAGCTAATGAAGCTTCACCTTTAGAAGTTCCATTTCTTCTTTCGTAGGACAGAACTTTATGAGATTTTCTACTTGATCAGCATCTAAAATTGATTCATCCATTGCAAGTGCTGCAGCCTATCAACACAGATCATCAAATGCTGTCATTTAAATATAAGGGGGAAAAACAAGCAATAATGTAGAAGATTAAACAAAGCACTTGGACGGCATAACAAGTCCACCTATAGATTCTTGATAAGCATGTCGAAATCTTCACTGAAGACTAGAAAGAAATTTGATGCAGCAACAGATGTTTACCATATCTGGCCTGGCCAATAAAACTATTTGGTTTCTGTTGGAAAACATGGTGCTAGAAGATCTGATTTTATTTCATATGTTGAGTTCTTTCCTGATTTAGCATATGATTTGCTCATGTTTATAAACTTTTTATAAACACTCAGGCCACTTTTTATCGACATACTTCAGGCATCCCACAAGTATTAGCTTGAAAATTGAAATCAAAATTCACGTTTTCTCATTCCTCAATGAATAATATACACCAATTTACAATAGTACAACAATGCAAATAAAAAAGGAAAGCAATCTCCTAATTTAGAAGAATAATAATAACCTATCAATTTCTCTATTTAAGGAATATTCTCGGTTTCCTACAATCTCCCTCAAGTTGGACTATAAATATTGATCATATCCAACTTACCGATATAATCAATAAAGTTTTGTTGAAACAACCCTTTGGTAAAGATATCTGCAGTTTGTTCTTTTGTAGGGTCATACACCAAACAAAAAACTCCATTTTTTGACATTTTCTTTGATGAAGTGTCTATCGATTTCTACATGCTTAGTGCGATCATGTTGAACAGGGTTGAGCGAAATGCTGATGGCTGCTTTGTTATCACAATATAGTTTCATTGGTAATTTCACTTTAATCCTCAATTCCTCCAAGAGTTTCTTCAACTACAGTCATTCACATATCCCTTGTGCAGCTGCTCTGAATTCTGCTTCGGCACTGCTTCTTGCTACTACATTCTGCTTGTTACTTCTCCAAGTTACCAAATTTCCCCACACAAAGGTGCAATAACCAGACAATCTAAAAACTTCTTCTTCTAGTTCTCCATTTAGGAATACATTCTTAATATCCAGTTGTTGAAGGGGCCAAACCAAATTTACAACTAGAGATAGAAGAACTCGAATGGTATTTAATTTTGCCACCAGTGCAAATTTCTCCATGTAGTCGATACCATAAGTCTGTGTATATCATTTGGCATCAAGGCGAGCTTTATAACACTCTATAGTCCCATGAGCTTTGTACTTCACATTAAAGACTCAATTACAGCCAACATGTCTTGTTCCTTTAGGTAACCTCACCATATCCCAAATTCCATTTTCTTTCTACAGCCCGCATTTCCTCCATTAATGCTTCTCTCCATTTGGGAATTTCCAAGGCCTCCTGGATGCTCCTTGGGATTTCTATATTGTCAAGACTGGCAATAAAAGTACAAAACGTTATGGATAGAGCTTGATAAGACCTGAATTTTGAGATAGGACCTTCTTGTATACTGGCACAAACAAATCTGATAGCAATAGACAAATTATCACTTGGAAATCCATGTTTTTCAGATAGAGTTTCATCAGGCCCCATCACCGATTCAAACTCTTTTAATGCCTTAGGTGTGAGGTTCTCTTTGTACTTAGATTTTTGCCTTCTCGAGTAAACTAGTATCGTTTTGTCGTTCCACATCTCCCCTTGATTTCAAGTTTCCTTCTTTACATGGCATATTAGACGTGACATATTCAGTATAGGTCGGCTTAGGAGGGGAGAAATCCAAGTTGAAGAACTCATAAAGGAACCGATCTTCATTCAAATTCTCCCCCTGAAGAGAGGGTTTTTGGAAGTAAGGTATGCTTTCAAAGAAGGTGATATCAAGGCTGACAACTACTTTTTTTATGGATAGGTCATAACTTTTATAGCCCTTCTGAGTAGGTGAGTGTCCAATAAATACACACTTGAGTGCACGAAGGTCTAGTTTAGTTCGATGATGATGAGAGTGATCATGATTAAAATTCGTGCATCCAAACACCTTAAGTGACAGATAGAGTTAAGGCTAGAGGCTGGAAAGTGATTTTGGAATATTTGGAAGGGTGACTTGAAGGATAAGGTACGACTGGGCATCATGTTGATGAGATGTGTGGCAATTAGAACGGCATCTCCCTAGAATAGTATTAGCATATTTGTAGTGAACATTAAGACACGGGCAACTTCAAGGAGGTGCCTATTTTTTCGCTCTGCAATCCCATTTTATCAAAGGGTATTTGACACGAGGTTTGGTGTACTACCCCATGTTCTCGTAGATAATTCCTTAAAGTACTATTGAAGTATTCAGTGCCACTATCAGTTCGTAGTATTTGAATTTGTGTCTGAAATTGTGTGGATCATGGTGAGAAAATTGATAAACACAGAGCTGAGATCCGATTATTCTTTTAGTAGATAGACCCAACAGACTTGAGTGTGATCATTTATAATGTGATCAACCGTCTAGTGTGTGTGCGATTAGGAATTCGAAAAGGTCCCCATAAGTCATTGTGAATCATAGTGAATGGTTTCGATGGTTTGTATATAGAATTTAGATAAGAGGTACGTTGGTTTTTCGCAAGTTAACAGTTTTCACACTGAAAATCAGTAGATGTTTTATTCAAAAAAATTGAAGGAATTACAGATTGCAATTTGACGTTGTTTACTCACATCAGCCTCTTCAAAGTAGTATAGCCCCTCACACTCGTCTTCGTCGATGAAAGGTCCTGAAAAACTGTAGCAGAACAAGTGGAATCTTTAGTTAGTTTGCTGATAGACAACAGATTACACGACAAATTTGGAACACGGAGGACAGATTCTAGTGTTATGGAGTTAAGAGATTTTTATACTCCTTTTTCCTGCAACAGAGGAGAGTGACCCGTCTGTGACTTTTACCTTAACATTGTCAGCACAGGGTGAGTACGAAGAAAAAAGATGATATAAGTCTGTCATGTGATCGGATGCACCTTAGTCAACTATCCGGGGGATTTTAAATCTTGAGAATGTACATAAGGCTCTCAAGAAGTTACCTTTATGTGGCCAGGGAGCCTGAAGGACCGTTAGGAGGGGTCTGACTAGATGTTTGGAAACTAGAGAAAATTTGGTAGAGGGTGAAGATCCTTTGATTCTAAAGTAAGTTCCATCCGATGATGAATGGATTGCAGATCACGATATTGGAGCTCCATCAAACACATGCGATGTAAATGATGATAGCTCGAGTCTAAATTTTTCACAATC
>CAIGRN010000218.1:0-26480 GCA_903798345.1 Fraxinus anomala | reverse complement strand
TGTGATCTATAAATTTTGATATGTGACAAACGAATTAATTGTGACTTACAAAATTTTTGAACTTTGACCGTAAAATAGTCGTCGGAATCGGAGTAGTAGTCGGAATAGTCACCGGAATCGAAACAATCATCGGAATGGTAGGGATGGTGGAGGTGATGTGGGTTTTATATATATATATGTCAAATATCTGATTTTTAAAATTTAAAGGTTGCTTTCTTATTTTTGAAATAGTATATACTTAAAGTAGGATTTATGAATTTTTTCAAAAAAAAAAAAAAAAATCCCTTACAAAACTAGTTGGGCCTGGGCCTAGTCTAGGCTCTCCCTATCTACGTTCATACTTNGGAGGTGATGTGGGTTTTATATATATATATGTCAAATATCTGATTTTTAAAATTTAAAGGTTGCTTTCTTATTTTTGAAATAGTATATACTTAAAGTAGGATTTATGAATTTTTTCAAAAAAAAAAAAAAAAATCCCTTACAAAACTAGTTGGGCCTGGGCCTAGTCTAGGCTCTCCCTATCTACGTTCATACTTATTATGTTATGATGACGCACGTTGAATTGAGATATATTTTGTTGCACGTTATTTTTCTTAATTTTGTTCATCTAAGTATACCAAATTGGTAATCGATGAAATAAAACTTTGTATTTATGGTAATAGTTTATACCGATCCCATCTTCAAAATTTGCCTTTTACCAGCAATCTTTTTGGATAGGACTCTTATCCTCAACTATTATTAATTAGTGGGGGTAAAAATTCCCCATACTTTGTAACTTGTTTCTCAATAATTATTCATCTTTAAAAAAAAAAATCACTTTATTTTCGAATTTTTTTTCTCATCAAATAGATATCGTACTTTTGGACTCTATTAGACGAACATGGTCGGGCCAATGTTGTGCACCACCGCCTATCGCACCCTGTTTGAACAAGGTCTACATGACTCCATTCAAACAATTTTACTCCGTACTTTTAAAGTTGTTATACAACTAGCACTTTTTTTGTTACAATTTTTCTCACATGTAACTCTTGATAGTTTAAAAATTATGTCATCATTAAAAAGATAATAATTATTTTAAAAGTGCTAACTATTTCCATCCAAAAAGTTGAGTCTGAGCGTGTATTTATCTCGTGTGGTGTGTGACAAAGAAGGGACAAGAAAATTGGCTACCAAATAACCAATAGATGTCTCTCTCTCTCACACACACTGGATAGATAAGTATGTGCTGTTGAGATAATAAATAAATAAATTTATAATTGTATTTTTCTCAATCAATTGATAATTGTTTTTTTCTCTCATCTTCCATTCCAATTCAATCAAAAACACATAATTTCCTCAATTTCTTCACTCCACAGTCCACGCATTCACTAATGAAATTATAATGATTTTCTCCATTTCAACTTCCCCTTCGCTCATCACTTCGTTCACCACTGCTAGGTTTCCCACTTCTACTCCATTAGTAGTAGCTTCTACTTCCAGAATCTCTTCCTCCGTCGCCGCTGTCGCTGGATTGAGGAGGAGCCCGTGTCCGTATATCGTGTTTTGTGCTTCCAAGGTTCGAGGAATGGAGGAGATGCTGGACGAGAAAAAAGGCGGTGCAAGTGCGGCGGCAACAGTGTCGTCCAGCTCCTCAGATCGCCATGAGATTTTGTCGTCTCGGACTTTCCTTGATGCTCGTTCTGAACAAGGTAGTCATTTATTTCTCTCGATGCAACTTTGATGTTCAATAAGCATTCAAAAATCAAAATTGTTGATGCAAGGATATTAGTTTGTGGGTAATGATTGAATCTGAAAATTAATCAAAAAGTATTCAATGCATTATTTATACAAGTATTTGTGTGTGCTTAAGTGTTTATTTCTACGTATGTTCGGTAGAAATTTGATTTTAGGGTAGAGGTATGTATGAAACTAAATTGACTTGGAGGTGCTTTATTAGTTATTTCCCTTAATTCCTGGAAAAAGAGGTTTGTTGAAATTAGTTCTTAATTAAATTTTGTTTGAAGTGGGTTGTCTCCTTTGTGTCTATAGAAAATGTGAAAAACCAGGACACAAAAAATGGATTTGGTTATAAATTGAGTGGCTATAACTAAATAGGTTTTGTGAAAAGTAATTGTTTAGAAAGCATGGTTAAAAAGTCGGAAAAAGTTTATGGTCTACTTGTAAAATTATTTTATTGAAAAAATGTGTAATTGAAAACGAATTTGGGGAAATTTTAAAGAATCTCTACCAAACAGAGGCTATGTGTTTTTGGTTGGAAAGCTTTTGTTGGCAAACATGTATTGGGGATAAGTCGGTGGTATTGCTTTATTTATACTCTGCTGAATCTTTTATATTGTTTTAGTATTCTTTTTGTCAATGCTCATAAATGTAACAGCAATTTTTCCTTTTCCGGCATATGAACATCTTTCAACATGGTAGAATTTATCATACTTAAGGGGGTCATTGGATTTTTTTAGTTTATTGTTAGAACTTGTTTGCCTAATGTCAGTAATCTTGTCATATATAGGAAAAATATCCGACTTGACTTCTAAATATAAAAGGTTTAGTTGCTGCTCCTCAAATGCAGAGTACTTCAACATTCATATAGTAGTTAACCATATATTTATGTGAAATAACTAGTACTCCTGTTGTCATGTCATAGGTTTTAAGCTGGTGGTTGGTGTCATCATGCAGGATGATTTTATGGAGAATAGATGTCAAAAAATAAGTCAAGTCTTTTACTATACTTCTATGTTGTTTCATGGTTTCCTTATTTATGGTACATTAATAATTCTTTTGAACACCGTGACGGTAATCCACACACATGCCCTTGTACCTATCTTTATACTTTTGCTTAAAAGAAGTCGAGAATCGTCCTTGGAGTTTTATTATGTTTTTACAAAATAATTTAACATGATTGCATATTGCCCTTTGTTATCTTTGGTCTCAATAGTAAGATTAAGCTAACTCTAATTTCTAACTGTTTATGGGATTGATTTTACCACCTTTGGAAAATATTACGTGCAGACACTACTTGATATTGAACATGAAATCCTTTCCAACCTATCAACAAGAATCATGGAAAGGACAAAACGGCATATGATATTATGATGAGTTGGTATTGTAGTATTTTAAGGTTTTGCATCTCTGACCACACATTCTAAACATTTCACGACAAAAATCTAGATATATTCATCTGAACAGCAAAATAAAAGGAATATAAAGAGAGAATATTATATTAATAATAATCTTTTGAGATCAAGCCTCAAAACTTTTACCTTTCTGAAACAATGGATCGACTATTCTTTATATTGATACAGAGTCCATGTATATCAGCGCTGTAACTCCTCTATGGGTCTACCTTTAGAAGTTAATAATGCTATGCGTCAAAAATGAATTCTGAACATCCACAGCTTCCACTTCTCTCTAGTTCGTATTCTTTTGTGTTCAAATGCAATTTCTCATTGGTCATGCGTCAAAAATGAATTCTGAACATCCACTGTTTCCGTTGGATGTTTATAGGAGTTTATGGGTCTAATACATATGAGAGTAGAGGTGGATTCTGGGATGAATTGGCTGGGATGATGAATTGGTGGAACATCCCGACGTGTATTGGAGGAGATTTTAATGTTGTCCGTTTTCCCAATGAAAGGTCTAGCGGGGGGAGAGTGACAGGGGCTTTGGCTGGGATGATGAATTGGTGGAACTTCCCAATGTGTATTAGAGGAGATTTTAACATGGTCCGATTTCCTACTGAGAGGTTTAGTGGGGGAGAATAATAGGGGCTATAGAGGACTTTTCAGATTTTATCAGGGAGAGCATGTTGGTGGACTTGCTTTTGATCAGGGGAGAATTTACTTGGTCATCTAACCGAGACCAACCTGTCCTATCCCGAATGGATTGATTTTTGGTTGTATTCAAATCATTTCCGCATTTCGTTATCTGGGAATGCAAGGCAAAGTGGAAGAAGGCCTTTTAGGTTCAAGAGGATGTGGTTAAAAGTAAAGGTTTTGGGGAATGTGTACGGAATTGGTGGGCTTCCTGACTTCAGGGGGTCTCCTAATTTTGTGTTAGATCGGAAATTGAAGGCCTTGAAAAAGGACCTTAAGAGGTGGAATGAGGAGGCGATGGGAGATGTTAGCTATCGCAAAAATCAATGCCTATCAGATATTGAAGAGTTGGATAGGGGAGGAAAGTTGAGGACTAGTAGGGGATGATAGGGCGAGACGTGGAGAATTAAGGGAGGAGTTGGAGAGGTTGGTGGAGATGGAGGAGATTGCTTGGCGTCAGAAATCTAAGGTCAAGTGGTTGAAAGAGGGGGACAAATGCACCCGATTTTTCCATAGGGTTGCTAAATTCAACAGGCGCAACAATTCTATTGCTATGTTGGAGGTTTATGGGATTACTTATGAGGATCCACAGGATATTGGGACCTGTATGGTAAGCTTTTATCTTGCTCTTTATCGTGAGCAGTTGGACTGGAGGCCAGAATTGGATGGGATAGACTTTTCTACTATCAATGAGGAGGATGTTAATTGGTTAGAGAGACCATTTGGGGAGGATGAAATTAGGGAGATGGTGTTCAACATGAATGACGATAAGGCACCAGGACCCGATGGTTTCTCTTTCTCATTCTTTAAGGCGTGTTGGGATGTGGTGCGATCAGACATTGTGGATCTCCTTATTTATTTCAGCGTGGAAGATTTTTAAGAAGCATTAATGTTATATTTATTGTGCTAATTCCTAAGAAACCGGGAGCAACATAAAGTCCTCTTAGCTTAGTGAGTCGGGTATACAAGATTATTGCAAAAATTTTGGCGAATAGATTAAAGGAGGTGCCGGGTAAAGTGGAATCTAAATTTCAGAATGCTTTTGTCGAAGGGCACTAGATTTTGGATTCCGTACTTATTGCAAATGAATGCATTGATTCAAGAATACGACTAAGGGTTCCAGGAATGTTATGTAAGCTCGACATTCAGAAGGTTTCTCATTTGTTATTTGTAGATGATACACTGATTTTCTGTGATGCAAATGTTGAGCAATTTAGGAACTTGCGTCGCTTATTGCTGTGCTTTGAAGCCGTATCTGGATTGAAAATTAATTTTGGAAAATCTGAGGCTATCACAGTGGGAGAGGTCGATAACGTGGAAGAGTTGGCTGCGATTTTGGATTGCAGGGTGGCGCAGTTGCCTATGACATATCTCGGGCTTCCTTTAGGAGCACGGTTTAAAAGTACAGATTTGGAACATTATTGTAGAAAGGATAGAGAGAAGGCTAGCGGGTTGGAAGCATATGTACCTCTCAAAGGGAGGTCGTCTTACTCTCATAAAGTCCACTTTGTCAAATCTCCCTATTTATTTATTGTCATTGTTTCCTGTTCCTGTTGCAGTGGCAAAAAGACTAAAGAGGATCCAGAGAGAGTTTCTTTGGGGAGGATTAAGGGAGGTGAGGAAACTACATTTGGTTAACTGGCGTGTCGTCTGTTCTCCTATTAGATTCGGTGGTCTCGGTATGAGAAGTCTAGTACTATTTAATAAGGCCTTGTTGAGTAAGTGGTTATGGCGATTCGGAGTGGAGAGGGAGTTTTTGGAGAGATATTATAGGGGCAAAATATGGTGTTATGGAGGGGGATGGTGCTTAGGTGAGAGACGTGGTTCTTATGGGGGGGAGTTTGTGGCGGTATATTCGGCGTGGGTAGAGCGACTTTCAGGATAGATTGACTTTTGTAGTGGGGAATGGTAATACCATCAGTTTTTGAGATGATTGCTGGTGTGGAGATGAACCGTTTAAATTGAGATTTCCTTCTTTGTATCGTATTGCATTGGAGCCGTCTGTCATGGTGAAAAATGTCTTAGATATTCACAATGGGAGCTCTAGTTGGAACATTGTTTTTGGCCGGGGTTTGCAAGATTGGGAATTGGATGTTTATGCGCTGTTTTTGACATCTTTATACGAGGTTAATAGCAGGGCAGGAGAGGGTGATTTAGCAGGTGGAAGATGACACGTGATGGTATTTTTTCAGTTCGCACTTATTTTAAATCCTTATTGGGACTTGTTGAGAGTTCTTTCCCCTGGAAGATGATTTGGAAATATAAACTGTCCCCTCGAGTGGCATTTTTATTTTGGACAATGGTCAGAGGACAGGTTACAGAATGGTGTTATATGTGTGAGAGGGATGGGAAGACGATTGACCACTTGTTCCTTCATTGTGATGTTGCTCGTTTACTGTGGAACGATATTTTTGCGTCACAACACATGGACTGGGTGTTGCCGAGGCGTATGGAGGACATGGTCAAGGCATGGAGGAGAAAGTTTTAAGATAAGGATAGCAGAATTGTATGAGACCTTATTCCGGGTTGCATCGTTTGGTGTGTGTGGAGAGAAAGAAACAGTCGTTTTGAAGGTCAATCACGGACAACAGAGCAGATTAGAGAATTATTTTATTTGACATTGTATACTTGGTTTAATGCTGGGCTACTAGGCATATAGACGGGCTGGCTAATTTCATGTTGTTCCTTTCTTATTTAAATTGATAATACACTTCCTGTGTATTATTCGTTGATTTATAAAATATTTGATTACTTTAAAAAAAAAAATGAATTCTATGTTACATGAAGATTCCTAGTATAATACACTTCCTGTGTATTATGCATTGATTTATAAAATATTTGATTACTTTTTAAAAAAAAAATAAAAATGCCTGCTGATGCTTCTTTAGTATAATTTATCCAAAGTTTTGGAATTTCTGGTTTTGGAGGCACAACCTTGAAATGTACTAAATGAAAGTTCCACTGATTTAGGGAATGAAAAATGTTATCCTTTTATGGTAATATTTCATCCTTCTAAGTGTTAATTATGTTTCAATTTCGTTTGGTAAGAACAGTAATTTCTGTTCCATGTTTTAATTGGATAATCTTTCTAAATAGGACCTTGTTACCTTGGATTTCACTATTCGTGTGGCCTTTCTTTTGTGATCTGCTATGATTGAAAACATACTGTGCCATTAGCTCCACAAACCCTTGTGAACTTTTGTTTTCTAAGTCACTGTATCATATTGCAAAAGTATCAATAGATTTTATTGCAAAAATATCTGCATAATTTGCCTACCTTCATTTATGCCAACTCTTTTTTTTTTGGTACAGATCTTTTAATAGTAATAAAAAAAGAGACAGAAGCTGGAAGACTGCCAATACATATTGCTCAGGGTATGGAGGAGTTGTATCAGAATTACCGAAATGCAGTAAGTTACTTTTCTTATGCTCATGGTGCTATGTTCTTTTCCAGTATAGCATATATAAAGTACTCGGTCATATCTCCCGAGTCTCTTATTTACTTTTGGTGCGTATTTTTCTAGTTGCAAAATGCGAGTCTATTTTTGTTTTATATTATATGTCAAAGATCTCCTTGAAGTCTAACACTATCACTACCATAATTGAGCTTTAACTTGAATATCAAAAACTTCAAAATGGAAATAATGCCAGAACTACATTTTTCTATATAAATTTTATACCTGATGTGTTACTTTGCCCATCACTTGCTTTCATCAATGATCATCAAACTCACAAGTTCTCCTTACTTGAATGAATTGTTAATTTAAGTTTTCTGATGATTGAAAACTGAGTTGTATATCTGCTATGCTATGACATTCTCATCACTGTAAAATGTGATTTGACTATTGCTGATAAGGCAAGAGTACCTTGATTTATCAATTGCCTAATTCATTTGAACATTCCAGTTTTTCTGGTGCTTATTTCTTGAAAGATGACTTTCTAGGCATTTATATTGATCTAAAAAGTGTAGCCTCTTGTAACAAGAGAAGAGTGGCCTAGAAGATTCCTTGATTAACTTGTTGAAGTTTGCAACATTTGGATCTCTCTTTCCACTTCCACGATGTCGGGTTCGTATCTTTTCAAATTTTTGGCTCACATGTTTACATGAGTTCAATATATTACCTAGCCAACATAAAAAGGTGGATTGAGTGCATTATGCATTCTTGCTTGTTACCGCTGGCTACACTTGATTTTCTAAAATGTTGCATAAAGCAAGTGCTGAGTATGGTGGGGTTTATTGCTTGCTAACACTTGTTAAAAAAAACAATTCAAGTGACCTTTTGGTTGATAAAATATGTAAAAGAGAAAGAACTCCCGAATTACAAATTATTGGTCGTGGACCTGCTCATCAGCCTGCTGTTCAGCCTTGAGAATTTCCTCTATTGCTCTATTTTCAAGCCTCTTTTGCTTCCAAGCCCATCTACTTTTCCGATCTTTTGAGCAGCCGCTAAAATCTGAAATCTTGCCTAAATATTTATCCTTCCAATGCGTATGTAGGAGAATATTCACATGACGTGCTTTTTGTTCTCAAGTATTCTGATCTCAGCTTGCTGGATTATAAGTTTTCAGTTTGCATTCTGAGATGTCTGAATTGTATGTAATTTTTTTATTATACTCTCAACATTCAGGTTTTCCAAAGTGGACAGCCCCAAGCCGAGGAGATTGTTTTGTCTAATATGGCTGTTGCATTAGATCGTATTTTCATGGATGTGCGGGTAGTTGCTCCACTCTCAGTATTGTATTAATTTGTTGATTGTGTTGGTTGTCAAACTTCATCATGCTCTCTGGTGATTTTTTTTTTTTTTTTTTTTTTTTTTTCTTTTTTATTTCTTTTTTAGGATCCTTTTTTTTTTTTTTTTTTTTTTCATGTTCACTTTATAATCACTTTTTCAGGATCCTTTTGAATTCTCACCACATCATGAAGCCATCCGAGAACCTTTTGACTACTACATATTCGGTCAAAATTATATCTGTCCATTGGTTGATTTCAGGTCAGTCAACTAATGCATGTTTACGTGTCTTCCTGAGAAATATTTTGTTTTGAGTAGCAAGCTAGACAGTAGTCAGACTGCACTGTCCAAATTCTTAGCGCCTGCTTGATCTAGATTAAAATATGATTTTTAGCCGATTGTGATATTTTGAATTTCTGGAAATCTAATTAAATATTACGAAAAATGGAAATTCCAATATACTCCCTTGACACGCTCCGAGAACCCCAATTCCCGCTTTCCAATTTTGCCCAGACTTGGAAGAGTGATTTACTATTTTACCCCTGAATGCTTTTCCCAAAGCCAACCTATGAAGGGTTGGGGGTATTTTATCAATCAGACAGCTATTTGTTGATGGGATTGGAATAAGAGAATGTAACATTGCCATTATTTCTCTGCCAAACAAATGTAATTTATGCTTCAGTGGCCCACCTTTTTTTAACCAAAAAATCGCTTTTTCTCAAATAATTGGGATCAAACAAATGCTTAATCCGCATGTAAGAAGCTCCTGCCAAATGCCATATTGGATGTTCAAGACATCAGTTGCATGTGGACTCACCAGAATTTGCCTTGCTCCCACTGCCAGAATTATTCTGGAGGAGGTTAATCTTTGTAAAATAGGTGAATGATGTGGATATGTTCCAGAATACCTGTTCTACAAAGACTTGACTATTGCTCTGGCCGCACACATTTGCGGTGCGGCACAAACATATGTTCAGTGCTTGTAGTTCAACGACATTGAGATTAGTAGAGTGTTTGAGGAAGGAAGGAATGTAATGGAAGGTTACTCGTGTTGCTGTGGTTTGATTTCCTTTGGGCTGGGTCATGGTTGAACTGTATCACCAATAATTCATTTCAACCACTATTATCACTCTTCATTTATTAGTAGGTTACTGAGACCTGCTAATAAGAGAGAGCCCAAAACTCAGATTACTTTTTGATTACGCATAGGTGGCTTTACCAAATCCAATCTTTAATTAGTTCAGCATCAGTTTTGAGATAACTTACAAGAATTAGATTGGTCTCAACACTAGAATTATTGTGGATGGCATGAAATCTTCACTCAACGTATGAAAGAATGTGAACGAAAGAGTCAAAAAATGGCTCTACATAGACTTGGCCATTTGCTCTGTTGTACATACCTTGATTTCCTTGATCTGTGAATCATGTTTTGATTGGAATGGATCAATGGAATTTAATTTGATTGTTATCCCTTGTCATCTAAAATTGTGATTAATTAATTCTTAATGATTTAGATTTGAAACATTATAATTTTGACGTAGAATTGTAGTCTAAGTTTTTCATGTTGTACAAAGAATTTGCATTGTTCTTTCCATGTTTTCTGGGTATTGCAGTCTGTTATTTTTTCAAAATTATCATCCTACACAGTTTTTGCTAATATTCTTTGGCAATATTACAATTTTCTTAACTTTAAATAACATTTTCTGGCTCATCATGAATACACAGGCTTGCTTAGATCATGATTCCATATAACATTGAGACCATACAACGTCCTTATCCCTAATTATAACAAAATGAAGGAATAAAATATATTATTAACTGGGTTTATACAAAGAGAAGTAAAGGCATCATTGACTTGCTGGGAAATAGACCGATTAGTTGAAAATTAGATAATTTCCAATTTACATCTCCCCTGCCAGTGTTAATCAAAATTTGCTTTGCCAACTGTTTGGACTACAAATAGATGTTTTGACCTAGATGAGCATGGATACAATCACGAACAAAGGAACTTTGACCTCAGCTAGGGAGGGATTTAAAGATTCTTTTCTTTAGCACTTTAGTTTGTTAAAGGCTCACATGGACAAGTCAAACTTGTCTTTTAAAATATTGCATAAGTTGCATATTTATATATTTTTTAATTACTTTGTATTTTTCAAATAATCAATCCTTCAGTTTGATCTTATATATTGTATGTAATATCTTTTGAGTTTGAAAAGTGCCAATTTGTTGTATTAAAATAATATTGGGTTGTAGTTAGTGGCAATAAAATAAACATAAGTTTGTACAAATTTTCTCACATTATTTTGATCTTTTTGCAGAATTATTATAGTAGTTTCAAAATTTACTAGGTTGTGCTTTTCCATGTCGTGTATTAAAAATTAGAAAATTATAAAAATATTAGGACATGGTATATGTCATGTCAAAACATGTTCAAGGGTGTCTAAAAATTTAAATAATATGTATAAGAAAAAAAGGACATGTGTCCAGGGTTTCTGATACTTGTTGGGCTCGGATACTCCTATGTAGGAGGATTTTGTGTGCGAAGGTGTAAAACTAGCATATTGCTTATTAGATTTGTCAGCAAAATTGCTTGATAAAGATGGCTATTTGGTATGTGGATAATTGCTGAGGAAAGGCGAAAATTATGGAGGCCATATAATGATTGAACAATGAATAAGCAAATACCAAATAATTAGGTGGTGTTATTGTTCCCTTGTATTCTTCTTTTTTAATTCTTTTGCCTGGGTTGGGTGCCCAGGAGCAAGGGGAATGATTTGTCCTGCTGAAAAAGGGTTACTAATGGCTAGATTGCCAGTCTTTCCTGGATGGTGAGCTTAATAGTTAATACATTGTCCGTCTGGAAATTGTCCTTTGTTGTGACTGCCTGCTCTAAGAAGCTATTATGGGGTCATATCATATCTCAAGTGATTCGAAAAACAAGCAAAATGATTTTTCTCTTCCGTGCTTGAGGACTTGCCTTCTCTTACAATCGTAAAACTTTGGAATGAATAGAATTTGTTCAATATGCATTCATAAATATAGCCCCTTGTCCTTCTAGTAGTTCAGCTTGTAGGGATGCAATATTGCCTGATGTGCATCTAAAATCTATACCGCTTCTAGACTTAATTATCTCTTACTTTTCAGAAACTCATATGTCGGAAACATCTCACTTTTCAGTGAAATGGAAAAGAAACTTCAGCAGGTGCACAATTTTATTGCTTCTGTCAATCATTGCTTCTGTTCTCATTTTTTTCATGCTTGTATTATTACAGACAGCATTTCTTCACATAGATCTCTTATTGTTGACACTATTGTTCTTCGTGGGATTTATCCTCCCCTCAAACATGCACGGATAATATGGTGAACTTTTGTTTTGCCAGTGCCTATGGAATCCTCATGAAGGCATAATTATAATTTAGTGAACTTTTGCATCCCTACATTATGAATAATATTGATTCTCTTTTCCAACTGTCTCTGCATCCCTCTCTTTTAGTCCTTGTGTTCTTTCAAAGTAACAGAACCTTACAAATAGCATTGATTATTTTTTTCATTATTTTGCTGTATAGATTACCTTATCAATATTTGTGAAATAGACCTTTGTGGTGCTTACTGTAATTGTTTGACATATAAGAGTTTATTACAATAGCACGGTATTACCAATATGTCCTATTCTTATTCCATATCCACTTCTCCATCTTGTTTTCTTGCTCTCTTACTTATCTGTTGTTTTTTTTTTTTTTTTTTGTGCGCTTTCATCCCCTCCTTGCTCTCTATATGATATATATATACATTTTTTTGTTAAGGAACAATCTATATTCCTGCTTTGTGTTTTCCATGTATAAGTTGTGCTCCAATAAGAATAGGAATGACACCTTTTGAAAAATCTATGTGACTACCCGCCACATTGGTTCTTAAATGATGAATTGAATAGTGTTCGGTGATAGTTAAACTCCGTATTCAAACAAATTTAAATGGCCTAAAGTACGACTTGGATGAGCTCTTTCCCTCTATAATGCTTTATTTTGTACGATTTTCATTAGTAAATCACTGCTCCTCTAAGAAAAGGAACCTTGTGTGGTCGGAAGCGGAATTAAAATTCTTAAAACAAGAAGTTGAAAAACTTGAAAATTTGTAGAGAATAATTTTATTGTTTTGAATTGATGATTTAAAAGGGTACAAAGCCTTTGTTTATATATGCAAAATAATATCTTTATTTTACCGATATAAGAAAACTAAAAAATGTTACTGAAAGGAAACAAACTCCTAATCTAAAAGAAAACAAAAATCCTCCTATTAAAAAAACTAACTTTTATCCTATTTATAATAGGATTGTTCTACATCTTTCATCATTGTACTAAGAAGATAATTTCAATCAAGATGGTCTTCAGTTGAAAAGTTCTATTACGAAGTACCCTCTATAATTTGTAAAACATTTAGCTTATAAGTTATAAAAGATACATAAGCAAATTTCAGTTCATTTCGATAATTTGTTGGCCTTATTGAGTTGGATCAACTATCATTTTCCTTTTCAGGGAGAGGTTAAATATGAATCTAGGCCTAAGTATGCCCCTGCAACACTCATCAGTTCATTCCTAGAAATTCAATAAGAATGGAGAAATTTTGCCCGAGCAGTTAATGGGGATGGACTGTAAATTCGTTGTCAATGTGTTTACACTGGTTCAAATCCGGCTCGCCCAATAATTCGCCAATGTACCATGAGATGCTATAACCCCCTTGTCCATCCGAAATACCCGCAAATCAACTATCTCAACGCCAATTACAAAAACCTGGAACTAAGGTCGATTGGCACTTAAGCTGTGCAATTTGATTTAACATGTTTAACGTAAGTTCTGGGAAAGACAAACTTAAACTTGGTTGATTCTCATGAAAACTAATCCTGCTAATGGTAAGTTTAAGTGCATTACTTCAGCTATGTGATAAAACTTGTGCAATTCTAGCATGAAATTTGCATAAGAAACTGGCACGGAAATTCTTTATCTACCAATGAAGTTGAATTTCAAACCATCGTGAGATTCATGAAATATTCTAAATGATGCCAGGAGTTTGAATGAATACAGTAAAAGAGAGAAGAAAAGAAAATTTTACTTTCGTCCACCGCTCGAGACATATTAGTTATTGTTTCTAGATTTTGACAGTAAATTACTCCTTAACTTCTTTTTTCATATTAAAATCTGTGTGCGTACATAAACAAAAAGAAGATGATAATGTACTGCCCACCTTATTGATGGGAGTTGCTATCACAAATTGCTACTATGAACTAGTGTTTTCGCATCTCTTCACCTTTGTTGATTGTGAATGTTGACTATATTATTTTGCTTGCTCATCTGTTGTAAGCTTTCATCCGTTTCTGATAAGCACTGTACCTAAATTCAGGGTGAGAATATTATATTAATATCCAACCACCAAAGTGAAGCGGACCCAGCTGTTATTGCTCTTTTGCTGGAATCCACGTGTCCACATATTGCTGAGAATTTGGTAACAATGTTGTTCCTTGAACTTAAAATACCATCAAGATGCTGCTGTGCATTTAGGCATTTATAGGTTTGCTAATGTGTTTGTCATGTGATGCAGATCTATGTGGCAGGAGATAGGGTTGTCACAGATCCTCTTTGCAAACCATTTAGTATGGGAAGGTGCTTAGCTTTTTGTGTTCTTGAAATTTTCTTTTACGGTATGTGCATCTATTACCATGTCTTTACGTATATAGGACTTTCAATTGGTTAGGAATCTTTTATGTGTGTATTCCAAGAAACACATGTATGATGACCCTGAGCTTGTTGATATGAAAAAAAGAGCTAATACAAAAAGCTTGAAGGAAATGGCCCTTCTTTTGAGGTAAATTTCCTATTCCTGAATTATTTTTGTTTATCTGTAAGAACTTGGAAAATTTTCAGGTTATAATTGAGATGTTGTCAGCCTCCCTTCAAGGCCCTACTCGCTACTCTGCATTACAACCTCTGCTTTTGAAGAAATTGATTTCCTAGATAGATATATTCTCCCAATTGTTTGGACCCTTTTTTGCCAAGCCGCAATCTTTGCAGTGGTGGTATTAATATGATAGGATAGACTGGCCAGTTTTTAATTAAGATTAAATTGACAACCAAAGGCTTCCTCTAATGAAGCATGAATTGGGAATCAAAAATGCTGATGATGCTTCACAAATGGGCCCAACTGTTGGTATTTTTGAAAACCGAAGACAAGAATAATCATCACTATTGAGACCATTTATTATTTCATTTGTCATGGCTAACTAAAAAGTTTTTCTTTTCTTAAACTAAAGCAGTGTTATTCTGTAGAAATAGAATGACTTTCTCCAACTTCGTTGACTTGTCCTAATTTCCTTGGGTAGCTAACTAGACAGAGGCACAATTTGTTAGACATCTATCTCTATTCGCAAACAAAATCCAATAACCTATAGCAACTTTCTTAAACAATAAAGCAATTCTATTTCGTCAATGAGAATGGGTATCATTTATTTTTTTGCATGATGAAATACACTTGAGTTTGGTTACTTCAAGTTTTATGAGAGATCATTAACAAGAAGAAAACATGAATATATATGTACATCTAGTTATCAACATATGTATAAAAGTGAGAATAAAAAAGAAATAAATTGGCAGGAGCAGTGTTTAGAAAGGTTAAATTGGGTATCGAGCCTCCATGAGGCGAGAACGTAAATTTCTTCCAAGGCGCAAGCCTCAACATAAAACAATATAATAATTTAAAGAAAAATATAGAAATGAATTTATACTCGTAATAAACCATCTCAAAAATCTAAAATATAACATTTCAACAAAATCAAAGTCTAATTTGCAACTGAAAACAAAAAACAGATCAAACAAAGTAGTAAACTAAATAATATATTAATGAAGTAGTAATCACATAACAAGGCAACTAATCGACTATTTAAACTGAAAGCTTAGACAATGGAACGACTAATCAGCTATTTAGAAGTTTGCTTGTTTTGACTTGAAAAGAAGAGAAAACCCAGAAATTAAGGAAAAAACAAACAAACAAACAAGTAGAAGAAAAAATATAAAAGAAGAGAAGCATGTTGCAATCAGAAGCCTATTTGCTGAAATGTTGCTACTTTACTTGGGTGGATATGGTAATGCACCTAGTTGTAGGAGACAAGGGCCTGCCTAACTTCTCACTTGTTCTCTTTTCTAATGTATATATCTTTGTTTCTAGTTTTTAGAATTGGGTTTCACTCAAAACACTAATAAACTCATAAACCTTCTAGGCTATGAAAAACCAGCTCAAAAAATGGAGGTTAGGGTAAGGCACGACTAGACTAAGGAGCGCAGAACTTGGGTGCTCTGAAGGGTGAGCCTTAGTATGTTAATGCACAGCCTTGGCAAATGGCACTCAAAGCAAAAGCTTTTAGGCAATGGAACGCTTCGTAACAGGCACGTCTCAAAGCATAAACCTTGGGAGCTTTTGAAAATGATAGGCTAGAGGCAACCAAATTCGACAATTCTAATAATTTAGGTTCCGCACTGTAAAGAAAAGATAAAAATGCAAAGCAAAGTTATTGAACTTGAGAAGAGTTTAAATTTAACTTCAACGATCCTACAATCGAATACTTCGCAGCCTGGGTGAAGCAATCTGTGGAGAGCTACTTGAATGTGAGTCTTTTGAAAGAAAAAGTCTTTTGATTTGATAATTGCTTAAAAACCAAAAGTACAGAACCACGATTGAAAGTGTCTCAAGAGAACTAAGGGAAAATTATAGTATTGGTATGTTTATCATTTATTTTATTTTATTTTATTTTATTTTATGTCTAAAAGTATGTTTAGAATGCTTAGAGACAAAAACTAAGCCCATGTTTGGCCCCCATTTTTCTAAAACTTATTTTTTCTCAAATTCATTTCCAACCACAGATTTAATGGAATTCACAACTTTTATCAATTTTTCAACCACACATTTCATCAATTTGTATCAAAATCTACTAAAAATCTGTTTTTTAGCTAACCCAAACAAGGGCTAAATAATAAGCGTTGAAGAACAAAAAAATCTAATTTAGGTTGCTGAGTTAAAGACTATGGGCTTGTGACGCAAACATTCCTGAAAGTAGAATATAGGTTTTGAAAATAATGAACAACAGATCGAAGTCTCAATGTCTGAAATAGTAAGATTTCCTCTGACGATTCTGCTCAATTGATCTTATTGGTTTAAATTAATAATGTATTAAATTGAATTAAATTTTAAGTCTTGTGATTTTGAATACTGTGACAGTGTGACCTTAGCTGCTATTTAAAATCTAACTTTCCTGCCTCTTGTGATTTTCATTTGCTGAAGCAAAGTCCCCATCTATTAGATGGCTCACTGGGCTTTTTAATTTCTCAATCAGATATAAACATTGTGGTCATGTGTTGGTAAACGTTCCAAGATTATCGCAAATAAGAGGATAGATTATATCGGCACCTTGTTAACTTTTAGTAAAAATGCCAGTAGGAGATTTTCAGGTTCTGTCCTGACCATCAAACTCCAGTGAATTCTTAGCCCATTCATGAATTACTTTTTAATTTTTTGATGGTGGTATTTGGTAGCTTCATAACACTACTTTCTTGGGCTTAGGGGTGGATCGAAAATTATATGGATTGCACCAAGTGGTGGAAGGGATCGCCCAGATCCAGTCACAAAAGAATGGCATCCAGTAAGCACTTTCTACTTCCCTCATTTTCCTTGTATTTTGGAACTAATAGGAAGTACAAAACATTGAAGGATTGATGACTTAAGTGCTACACTGTCTTTTCCGATCAAATTCGGGTTTCCAGTTTCTTTTATGCTAGAATTCCATTATAATTTGATTACTACAGATATTACAAAATATTGAAGGATTGATGACTTATGTGCTACACTGTCTTTTCTGGTCAAATCATGGTTTCCTGTTTCTTTTATTCTGGAATTCTTTTATATCTTGATTATTATATTGTGTGATGGGTGACCTAGAAACATCCATATTTATTTTCATAAGATAATACAAATACTATAATTTGTAATTTTCCCTTATAAGAGATTGCTTCTTAATTTACATGTGCCTGTGGCCCTGTGTCATATAAATTGAGGTTCACTGGAATCACTTGAGAGCAATTTGGGAAAATGGTTGTTTGAGTCGAGCAGTGATAGAAAATAGAAGTGTTAATCCCAGGAGAAGTTTCGCTTACATGTGAATTTTGGCAAAACGTTATATAAATATGTTCACTACAAATTTAACTTGTCCTTATTGCCATAAGAGAGTTTTACATATTAATTTGACTTGAAGTCTCAAATCCTCTTTAATATTTATTTTATAATCAATTTTTTACAAGGAACATATTGTTAAAGTGGATAAAGAATTCTCTAAGATCTAGAAGTACTGAACAAGTCAAGAATACAATATATCTCTCCAGCTAAGATTAATTAAATAAAAAGGGACACCTTTGAATTTTTATTCAATAAATTTCATAATGATAAATCAAAACTCATCTCTATCACATCTCAGAAACTTCTTCTTCTTCTCGAAATCCTTCTTTCTCTGTCCAAATCACCCATAAGATAATGAAACCATCAATTTCTACACAACAAATTAATTTTACCCTTACGAATGCCAATTGGCTTTTCGAGGAGTAATCCATTGTACCAACTCAGTATAACCCAATGAAAAAACATATTCTTGGAGAAGTCCATACCATAGCCATATTGGCATATCAAAATGTGCAAACAAGTAATCAATAGTGCCATGATGATCGGGTCTTCTTGATAAATTTACAGGCACCTTTTGATGCATCCTCAGTGGACAATATGAGAAGGCTAACTGAACATGCTGGGGTTCCTGGTAATATATACCCTTTAGCAATACTGTGCTACGATATTATGCCTCCTCCTGCTCAGGTATCTTCTTAAACCTGATTTATTGTTTCTCGTACCAGTGTCTTTTATATTCATCTTCAGCTGTCTGGCATAATTATTTGTAGGTTGAGAAAGATATTGGTGAGAAAAGATTGATATCCTTTCATGGTACTGGATTGTCAGTTGCACCCAACATCAGTTATCATGAAATTGCTGCTGCTATGGAAGACCCTGAAGAGGTTACTTCATAAATATCACGTTTTTTGTTCCTCTTAGTTGAATGATTTGAACCTTTTTCATTGGTTGGATTCATCTCTTTCATCGTATTAGAGCATCTTTTTTGAGTTATCTTCAGTATCCCATGCATAATGTTTGGGATTTTTTAATGCATAAAAATGTTAACAGGGAAATTTTCTAAATGACTTTCACCATCTATTTCAGATTTGTCTATACAAAGATTTTTTTTTGTTTTAACTGGATCCTCTTTTTTCCTCAAGTTAACATTCTGTTTCTTATCTTTATCCAAACATATGATCTATCACTCAGATTTTTCTCACTAATATTATCCTTCTTTTTTAATAACATGTGTTTTGACCTTTGAGGTACATAAAGCTAGATATGATATTTGTAATTGCTACCCTAAAGTATGAGCACCATCTTTTTTGCTTTAGAGCTTTCTTTAACGCTCATAGTCTTGTGAACATACATAAGCCAATTCATTTTAGATGGTTGGGTCAAATATTGTTGTATCAGTGTAGAAGGGTGAAAGTTTCATTGGTCAATGCGTAGTACAGTGGAAATATTCTGAGTGTTTTAAACGTCTTTTATTTTCCATGAGATGTCTATATTCATATGGGTATTATTGGAACCAATTATCCCAATTTTAGGCTCACCTTGAATACACAAGCTCAAATATCAGTTTGGTTAATTTTAAATGATGAGGATCTTAATTGCCAGTGTACTAGAGTACTTATCTGGTGGTATAAACTTGAAAAAAAATGCTAATCATATCAATTTTATGTGAACGTTAATCCAAATGGCTGTCAAAACTTGAGAAACAGTTGAAGAAAGAAATGGGTGAGAATGGTTATACTCTATATATGCAGAAATCTGTGTAGGTAGGTTTTTCTGTTCTCTCCTACCCCTCATTTGAAACCCCCTTCCAACTGATGGTGGCACATATTTAGGTATAGCATTTGTTATGGACCTTATACCACATTTGTCCAGTATGATCCGACTTTTAATATCCGTCTTTAGATATTATAATTGAAGATTAATCCCACATTCATTGACATTCGAATTTCATTATTTTAGTATAGTATGGTTATTTGCTATTGCAGGCAAAGGTGGCATATACACAATCACTGTATTCTTCTGTCAACGAGCAGTACAATGTGCTCAAATCTGCAATACATGGCAACCAAGGTCTCAAGGCATCAACTCCTACCGTCTCACTATCACAACCGAGGCAATAGTTTCTATCCGTAACTATCCCACAGTTCGGTTTATAACTAGGTAAGTTTTATTTACTTGATATAGTTTGAAAAAAATATTCTATAATCTGTCTTGATCCTTATCATGACAATAGAACTCAGCTGCTTAGCCATATATTGTGGTTGATTGATCATAGGCCGTCTAATTTAGAATGGAAACTCTTGCAGGCTAAAAGTCGTTTGACGTGACCATAGCACTTGAAGCTGAAAACTGCGTATAGTATAGTCTAAGCAAGCAATTCCAAAGTTTACGATTTGAGCTTCTAATATTTTGTCTGGAATACCCTTTTATAAGGGGGAAAGATGGGTTATGCCTTGTGGAGTTTAACAAACTGAGCTCAGCTCTGTATAGTTTCTTAGTAGATCACATGAAAGGCCGAAAATTGGTCATTGATGAGAACAACTATTCTTCTATAGTATGTAGTATCAGTGTATTAAGTTTTGCTGTACCTTTTGTTCTGATCGAAAGAATACTTGCAAAACCAAGATGCTTAAACTCCATTGCTCTTCACTATCGCATTTTATCACAATGGGGCAGGATAATGTTCATAAATCCTTCGTTTGTTGACAATAAAACTGGTCCTGGTTTATATATAGTGAAGGTGCAGGAGTTGGGCTCTCAATGTGCAAATGGTTCTTTTCTAGTATTTTTTATTGAAGTCACATACAAAGAATATTTTAGGAAATAAATATATTTCGAATGGGGTAATTAACTAGCATATGGGATCTGATTTTCAAATTTTTTTTTTATTTATCAAATAAAAAATTGAACCAATTTTATGTAGTAAAAGAACTCTTGACCGAAACCTATAAGCTGAGCTGTGGTCCAATTACGGCGGTTTGGACTTGTGAAGGATTGGTATTGAATGATGTATAATAAATAAAATTTTGTTTTTTGATTTTTTTTTTCTTTCTTAATGTTGTCTGGTCCTATCGAGCCATTGTGACCAAATGTGCTCCGATTTTAAGAGCTTTCAAGGGGGAACATAAACGATATGCCTAGTGATGGTATTCTACAAAGAGATGATCTTTATACAAAATTGATTTCTTACAAGTCAATTTTAAGAATAAATATTACTTTCTAACAATAGTATCATTAGGGGTGAGGGCAACTATGCAAGCAATTTCTATTATAAGAGTGGTTTTGTAGAGTTATGTAGTTCTAGAGAAGAATTATAACGACTACCTCATAATCTCATATTGCTCCCGGAATACTTGAGTTGTGGTTTATAAATGCATTGAGATTCCCCCCTTTAGAAGTCAATTTTCAAAGATGTTTTGTACAAAAAATGCTTATTCGAATTTGGATTTGAAGTCTAAATCTATTCTATTAAAGATGTTTCATCCATTAATTTATATTTAATATTTTCGCTGTAATCTATTTCGTATTTATTTAGGTTAATCAAATTTTAGTTCCAACTGAGTCAGATGGGACTAAGATTTTCTGATCCACCTCAGAAAAAGGGGAACTTGATTTCAGTAGTACAAATTTCTTGATCAAGAAATTATTTGTTTGAATTGTACAAGTTTTCTCACCCTAACCATAACTCAATTGTGGTCGACCCACAATACCTAGTCTCAACAGTATTAGTCTATGTTTTGTATTCATTTTTTAACACTCGTTTTTTTTTTTTCAAAAATTCATTTTCAACTATATATTTTTTGGGATCATCAACCTTTATTAATTTTCTAATCATATATTTCTTGAACTTTTATCAAAATCAACTGAAAATCTAATTTTTTTACAAATCAAACAAGGCCTTAGTTGAATGATCGAATCTTCATCTTATTTTAAATTAAAATTGTCGTGCTCACACTCTTGACTCCTATTACAAATACTCAATTTTAAGTACACGGCAAAAGGGGGAAAGAATAAATAATAATAATAAATTGATCTGAAAAAGCGACAATATCATGATGGTTGAGACTAGAAACTGTTTGCAAATTTAAGGAAAAACCTTCTCTTTAAAGAACTGGTGTACTCAATAAATCAGTTTCGGGGCTCTCGAAGCACAACTCAATTAGTGGAACAATCAGCATATGACTCGCTTTCAGCGACAGGGTGGGGGTTCGAATCCTGGTGGGTACTTGAAGGCCAGATTAATTTGGTTGAGCAATCACTTTGGAGGATGACCATTTGTGCGCAGAAGTTTACAGTTGGTGAGAGAAACCTAGGAACCAGTTGAGGCATATCCCGCGATTTACCTCCTCCAAGGTTCTAGGGGCAAGGTTCTTGGATGTCCAGGATTTAGTTTGGCGAAGTTGAGATACTTGAATGTCAAAAAAATAATAATAATAATAATAAAAAATAAAAAACAAGTGTTGGGTTTCAAAAATAAATAAATAATTGTTGGCAGTGTCCCTCTTTTTGAGGTTTGTTTTTAATGTGACGTGAAACTTTCTCAATGAATGTTTCAAATTATTTTATTCCACCAAATACTTATTTTGTCCCTTTTAGAATGTTTTGTGTTTATTTTAGGCAGTTAAGTGATAATAAAACATATACTATATCAAGAGTAATAATACTATAATGTTTGCATGCAAGAGGTTGTAGAATCATCTCACATTCCAATGCAGTTTTAGGTTATATTCTATTCGTCTCGACACGACTTTTCGTACATATTTAATAGATTGGATTGATCAATATTAAACGCTATTAAGCAAGAAGAAAGTTAAAAATATATATATATGATTTTTATACAGTATTATCACATGTTATATATATATATATAGATATACAAATATATCCAATCACTACCAGAGAAAACTATGAAAATACATATACTATCTATTGTTAAAGGGAATAAAATTTCGTTGTGTAGTCGAACGTTGTAAAAGACGTACGACAACAGTTAATGTGCATCTGGCAACTGTTACTTTAACAATGGTTTTAACCCTTAAACCGTTGTACTTCATGATAACAGAGACAACAATTTTACACATTTTAGCCATTTTGGGAGTTTACGATAACACTTTTCAAAATAAACAGTTGTGATTATTATAATTTAACAACGATTTTCATTTAAAATTGTCGTCATATGTTATATATTACAACGATTATGTGGTCCACCGTTGTAATTATATGTACATAGACCACGATTTATGTAAAAAATCGTTGTGGTTGATGTATGAAAACTGTGTTCGAGAATATTGTAAACAATTTCTACTCTAGAAGACTTGTGGTTGATATCTAATGAGACTGATTTTAAGTTTAAAAGCGTATGTTGATATGATAGTTTTCTTTTTTATATAAATTTTTCCAGACATGTTAATTTGTTTCCAATTTTGTCGAGCAAAAAACTCAATTAAAGGATCTTTGACACTTGTATTCACGAAAGATTTATCAAGGAAACACAACAAAGGGTGAAAACACATATTTAGAATTGTGTTTGATATATTTCATCCGTATGTTTTGCTAGAATATATTTTATTTTTTGAAGTAAAATTGTTCATATAGATTGACCTCAAGCTATGTCGAGCTAAGCCAAACAAGAATTCGACTTGAGATTTTTTTGACATCCTTCATCACAAGAGAATTTATCGACGAAATATGATTTTTTTATTTTTTATCTTTTTTAGTATTAGACAATCTTCTTAAAATTAATATGACACGTGTATTGGGAAAATGTATTATTCTCCATATTGTTTACTATTTAATTTTTTTTGAATTTAAACATTTGATTTATAATATTGATAATTATGCCCTTGTTTGACAATCATTATTTGAAAAAATAAAGTTTTGAATAGTGATTTTTAAAAGAATGTGTGATTAAAAAATAATTTTTTTTAGTTTACGTGCAGAATATTTTATTGTGTAAATGTCTGATTGAAAATAAGTATGTAAAAAAAGAGTGAAAATAATGATTGTCAAATATGGACAGTTCTTCCGTAGAGATAAGATAATTTTCATTTGGTAGATCAAACACTGAAATTTTTAGTGGTGTACGGTAGGCTGAACTGACATGATTTGACATAAATTGTAGTAGTTAACCTATGATACAATGTCAAAATAATTTACATAATAGTTAACATAATGCTACATGGCATTCTGTCATTAAACTGTTTAAAACATAGTTATCTTTCGAATCAAATTACCTAAAATTCTGGCATTGCTTATGACATTATTTTTCTGGCGAAATGGTTTAACCCTTGATGATTTTATATCGAAGCTATGCCAACAGCCTCATTTTTTATTTTTTTATTTTTGGTAAAATGTATTTTTGAAATAGTATTTTTTTAAGAATGTGTGGTTAAAAAACAAGAAAAATTTTCCAATTTACGTATAAAATTATTTTATGAAAGAATGTGGTTTAAAATGAGTTTTGAAAAAGACGAGGTTGAAACAAGGGCAATATCTTGCATTCACTCACCGAATCGAGGGTCTAATATGTAAACTATTGAACTACATTCTTTGTTCATAAAAGACCCTAGAATTTAAAGAACACGTTCTCTTACGTGTCTTGTAAGTACTAGTAATTTTTCAAGTAAATTTGACATCGAATTGGTAGTCAGTTAATTTACAATTTAAGATGTTGTAAATATTTTATTTATTCTGCAATATGTAACATGTGTTTATGTGAAACTCTCTTATTATTCAATGATCTACTTTAATACATTTTCAAGAAGTAAAAGTGGGAACTTACTGTGCTTATTGATAAATGTCGAATATATATGCCCAAGTAATTCTATGTTAGCGTTGCATGTTTCCATAAAGTAAGTCATGAGATAACCTTCGGGCACGAAAGTCTCAGAGACTCGCACCTTCCATTCCACTCTTCTTCACTCCCATTTCAAGTCTACTCCCCAACTTGAATTCTACCTACTGGTTTTTCTCATTGCTAGATATCTCTCCATTTCCCTAGTATTATCGAGTTGATGGGAGTACAATTTCACTGGTATACTTTTAATAGTTCATGTTCCCTCTAGATTTGTTCATTTGCTTTTTCAGAGTCTTCCTATTTAATGCAATTTGATGTGAAAAATTGCAATTAATGCTTTTCATTTTCTTCTTTTAGACGTAGCATTGGTCAATAGGCCGCAACAGTTAAGAGATTGTGGTGCAACGCGGTGATCTTGACAACAGATGATATTGTCTAGATAGTAGCTAGAAATTTAAATGTTTAAATGATACGGATGATGTTTGTGATGATCTGTGATATTCGAGGCTAATAATTAGCAATGACGAATGAAGAGGGAATAAGAATATGGGAATTGGGATGACAATGGAAGGGGTAGAGGTCATGGCGTTGTCCATCCCCTTACTAGAATACGAAATGCTAGAGTGCCATAAAAAATAAAAAGTCGTAGACTTAAATACTCTATTCATAAACTCGAAGACTTAAATACTCTATTTTATAAAGAATGGAGACTCAACTCTAATTTTCTCAATCTGAGTCCAAAAGGAGTAGTATATGCATTAACTTGCAAGTGAGCAAAGCCTTATCAGTCTGACCAGTAAAAAGTGTCCTCTCTCTATTCACACCATGCGTAAAATACACACGCTCTCCTTTCCAATGATCACTATACTTTATATCAAAAAATTAATCTTGATGTTATTTTCTTCAATCATGTTTCATAATCACGTCTTTTGATTTCTCCAACACCTTTTCATATCATTGTCCAGATTATATCACGTATGAGAGTCATTCATTGTGTGAAGCAAGATATACATATAACTTAATTCTATTTTCTTTTTTCTATTTAAAATTAACGATTTCATTAAGATCATAAGATGACAAACGAAAGGGTTAATTTTTCAATTTTTTCACACAAACAAAAATACAGCACTTAGAACTTGTTTGATCTTAATTTTCTAAAATTTATTTTCAATCACATACTTTTTAAATAAAATAATGACATTTTTTTTCATATTTTTTTAATCATTTTTTCAAATAATTATCTCATATAAAATTTTTTTAAATAACATCTCTAACAAATGTGGTCATTGAATTTTTTACCAGTTACCCCTCTCATACACCTCTCTTGCTGTCCTTTTATCAATTTTGTGTCCGTTATTATATGTACATTTTCTTACATTAAATATGACATTTTTTTTGCTTGAAAACTTTTGTCACAAGTGGTAGCCATAAGTCCTGGAGGAAGTTTCTCATCCAACTTTATCTCTGCCGTTAGAAAGGGGATTCCTAGCTACTTAACCGACTAAAGCTAAAAGGAGGGTTGCTCGGCCGGTTATGTTACCAGCTCAACATAATCTGGCGAAGGTTGGGGGTCACAAACTGAATCAACCCAAGGGCTATATTCTTCTCCAATTTGAGTTTGAGAAAGAAAGACTCCTTACATTATGCGTAATATAGTTTTGACGGCAATGTCAACGACAATATATACAATAATGTAGNGTTACCAGCTCAACATAATCTGGCGAAGGTTGGGGGTCACAAACTGAATCAACCCAAGGGCTATATTCTTCTCCAATTTGAGTTTGAGAAAGAAAGACTCCTTACATTATGCGTAATATAGTTTTGACGGCAATGTCAACGACAATATATACAATAATGTAGCACTAGTTTAATCCTTCTTTTATTGTTCATCTTCACAAACAAGCCTGAAGTTAACCCCCCCCCCCCCCCCCC